>MU184466.1:0-66871 GCA_016904865.1 Pissodes strobi | reverse complement strand
CCCAAAATTTAAAAATCAAAAGCCAATCAACCTATACAATTCTCTCTCTAGAGCGACCAACGAGCATTGAAATACATCTATATGTTCACTAAACTGGTTCGTGTGCCGGAGCACTCGACTCAGTGGGCTATAGTAGCCATAATTAGCAGAATGGAACGGCACACGAAACACTTCAGTGATTCTAGTGTATCGACCTGAGTTAAAATCAACCCTCGATAACAAATTGGGACAATCTATGCTTCCAGATATTAATTTATATAAAAAACTTATATCTATTACTTTTCTTCTATTCTCTAAAGCTGGTAAACTTGCTAAAGTTTTTATTTCAGAATAAGAATAATCTGCTCTTCGCAGTCCTCTATTATAAGCATAAACGCGTAAAAATTTGTTCTGAACAGCCTCAATCTGGTCAAAATAAGTACGGTAGTGGGGGCTCCAAACCAAACAACCATATTCTAAAATTGATCTTACCAATGAACAATATAATAATCTAAAAGTATGTGGAGTAAAGCCCACAGCTACCCTGCACATAAGGCCCAACTGCTTCAAAGACCTAGCAGTGACAAAATCCACATGAGGCTGAAATGACAATGTACAATCTAAAATAACCCCCAAATCCGTGATCTGCTGTACTCTTTTAACCTCGTTTCCATTAATAAGGTAATTATTTATAAATGGTTTGGAAATTCTGGAAAAAGTTATGGTATAGCATTTCCCAACGTTCAGGCTCATGTCGTTAGCCAGACACCAATCACAGAAGCTGTCCAAATCACACTGCAACCGATCAAAATCAATCCTTGACTTCACTATCTTGAAAAGCTTCAAGTCATCCGCAAACATCTCAAAATCGCTATGCTTAATAATATTTCTTATATCGTTCACAAAAAGATCGAACAATATTGGACCACAATGCGACCCTTGCGGGACCCCAGAAGGCACCTCGATGACTCTGGACAAGTGTCCCGCAATTTTTACACACTGCGTGCGGGGTGACAAAAAGCTCTCCAACCAACGAAGAAGACTGTCGGGAAACCACAGAGCCTTAAGCTTTCTAGTGAGCAGCACCAGGTTGACCCTGTCAAAAGCCTTTGAGAAGTCTGTGTATACACAGTCAAGCTGGTACCTGCCCTCAAATGCAGTAACAATCTGGTGATGGTATTCAATCAGATTGGTACCCACAGATCTCCCCTTCACGAATCCATGCTGTTCTTTAGCAATCATTCTTTGACATGACCATGAAAGATGTTTAGTAAAAAGAAAATCAAAAACTTTAGGGATCTCAGACTGAGTACAAACAGCTCTATAATTCCGTATATCATCCCTTGAACCTGACTTGTAGATGGTTTGATAAAACTGTGCCTCCAAAACTCAGGAAACTGCCCTGAACTAAGAGATAAACTAAATAATATTTTTAAAGGAGTTGCCAAGGAGAAAACACAGTTCTTTAAAAAGACAGATGGTATACCATCAGGACCATATGTAAACTTGGAGGGCAATTCATAAATTCTATCAATAATATCAACGACCGAGACTTTAAAGTTATCCATATCTAAAGTTTGTTTAAAATTAAATTCAGTATCAATATCGTGCTTTGGAGCATAAACTGATGAAAAGAAATCTGCAAAAAGATCAACTATACCCTCCAAACTATCACTTTTACGAGGTCCATAATACATGCTGTTAGGAAGATTGTAGTTACCCTTTCTATCATTAATATACCGCCAAAAAGCTCTGGGATTTGTATTCATACGCGCTTCAATATTTGCAATATATTCACCATAACATAATTCACCGAGTTCACTACAACGAGTTCGCAATTGAGAAAACAAATAATAGTCATCATAATCGCCGGATTGTTTAAATTGTTTGTGAGCAATCTTTTTTTGTATTATTAAACCTCGTTACCTGCAAAGTGAGTAAAAGAACCACCCATTAGTGGAAACCAGCAAATGCTGTAAAATTTTGGGTTGAACAAAGTAAAATTGCAAATGGAGTAACCTGTGGCGAAAATAATAATGAAATTTGAATTTTAAGTTTGAATTTTTGAATTATGAATTTATTAAGATAAAAAATGATAATTAAAACTGTAAAATAAAAAAGATGAGCTTTTTTTATGTGATTTTAAGCAAAAAGAAAAGAAAATGGTGGAAGTTTTTTCACGAACTTGTCAGTTGGAACAAAAGAACATATCCACAAGAGGTACAAACTACATCAAAACGACAACGGTCACATCAAAATTTAAATAACACTTTACATTTTATGAAAGGTTCACATAATTAAAACGATTAACAAAATAACAGATCGACGTGGGGACCACGTTTTAATGGAACGAGAAACATGTCTCAGTTGACAAGTAAACCGATGACCGAAGATGCAAAAAGAAATACGTCAAGAAATGGCGGTAGTTTTAAATTTGAAAACAAAATAATGTATGAGAGAGGAAAAAGTGTTGAATATCTAATTTTGCAAATTTTTTACTTAAATTATAGAGGAAATACCACTGTGCCAGACTAGACCCAACAAATTGATTTTGAAAGGTCTGAGACAGACTAGATTTATTTGAAAGGTTTTTGATTTACATTGGTTGACCAGGTGGGTGTAAAAAAGTTTGAATGAAAAAATACTTAATTAAGTGGGTTGCTAGTGAAATACTAGGGAGAGGATATTAACCTAAGTTAACCCCACTCGAAGAAAAAAGGAAAGCTTAACTAATTAGGAGAAGAAATTAGCCTGGGCTAGTTCAACTCGGAGAATTGAAAGAGGTAAAATCAGAAAGAGCTTAACTATTTAAGATGAGATTAGCTTGGGCCAGCTCTACTCCATGAAAGAGGAACAACTAGAAAAGCTTAACTAATTAAGAGAAGAGATTAGCCTGGGCTAATTCTACTCAAGGAAATGAAAAAAGAAAAGAAAGGAAGAACTTAACTAATTAAGAGAAGAAATTAGCCTAGGCTAAATCTACTCGAAGATTTGAAAGAGGAAGAATCAGAAAAAGCTTAACTAATTAAGAGAAGAGCTAGCCTGGGCTAACTCCACTCAAGAAAATGGAAAGAAAAGAAAGAAAAGAAAAGCATAACTAATAAGGAGAAGAGACTGGCCTGAGCTCCCTCAACTAGGTAAAAATAAATTAAATTCCCCTATTCCATAAGTATTAAAAAAGTTATTTTTTTTTATATATTTTTTGAGAGAAAGACAGTACTTAATTAAGTAAAAAGGTTAAAGGTGTGTAGACAGAGGAACTTCAATCAAGAAGTCGCCTGTGTAAAGGTATGTAAGATCTGTTAAGATTAACTTGAGTATTAAGGCAATGGTTGTTTGTAATCAGCTCGCTGTTGATCTCGATGTCTTCCAGAAAATCCAGCCTATTGTAGTTTTTAGATGAGATGATATGAAGAATTTTAGCGTTAGAGTTAGGGCTGAAACTGTGGTTATGATAACGCAGGTGCTCACCAAAAGCAGAGTTCCTGTTCCTATTTAAATGTTCACCAATACGAACTCTGAGGGGTCTACATGTTCTACCTATGTATGTACTATCGCAAGAATTGCAAAACAGTTTATAAATTCCGCTTTTTGAGAGAGTTTCGATTTTATCCTTTGTATTATTTAAAAAAGTTTGTAATTTATTTTTATTTTTGAAAGAAACTAGAGAATTACTGACATAATGGCGAATAGTTTTAGATACTTGATTGCCAGTCTGTATGTTGGTTTCCTCTATAATTTAAGTAAAAATTTTGTAAAATTAGATATTTAACACTTTTTCCTCTCTCATACATCACTTTGTTTTACCAGATTTAAAACTACCGCCATTTCTTGACGTATTTCTTTTTGCGTCTGCGGTCATCGGTTAACTTGTCAACTGAGACATGTCTGTCGGTCCATTAAAACGTGGTCCCCACGTCGGCCTGTTATTTTGTTAATCGTTTTAATTATGTGAACCTTTCATAAAATGTAAAGTGTTATTTAAATTTTGATGTGACCGTTGTCATTTTGATGTAGTTTGTGCCTCTTGTGGATATGTTCTTTTGTTCCAACTGACAAGTTAGTGAAAAAACTTCCACCATTTTCTTTTCTTTTTGCTTAAAATCACATAAAAAATAAACTCATCTTTTTTAATTTACAGTTTTAATTATCATTTTTTATCTTAATAAATTCAGAATTCTAAAATTCAAATTTCATTTTTATTTTCGCTACAGGTTACTCCATTTGCAATTTCTCTTTGTTCAACCCAAAATTTTACCGCATTTGCTGGTTTCCACTAATGGGTGGTTCTTTTACTCACTTTGCAGGTAACACTGATGATGGCTATGGCCGAAAGCGCTCTGTTGCGCTGATTAAGATGTCCTTTTGGATTAAATTTATGCATGGAATACAAAAGTTTTTCATTTAGTTCTATATGTTATCCTTATATGATCTTATTTGTATTAGTTTTGTATATTTCTAGGGATGCTCAAACGATGTATATTATTTGCTCAAAAATTCTTTCTCTACTGTCGACTTAAATGCAATTTATTGGATTCGGATCAATAGTCAGGTAGACATATCTGATCTGTGACGTATTGAGCATTCCCATTTATCCAAGGTAACGTCTAAAATAGCGTCAAAATTCGTGCAATGAAAACACACCTATATTTTTTTTTAAATCCGCATTGCGCAAGCGAGTTTTCGAAAAATTATCGGTAATGTTCATTGCACTTGTTATACCTACTGATAAAATAATGGGCGCAATATGGTTTTAATAAATTCGGCAAATATCACATAAATTATTTAGATAGCAACTGTGGTCTTTATCTTGTGAACACCTTTTGTGAATATACCTGAAGCAACATTTATTTTGAATATTAGGTGCAGTTCTAATTAACATTAATTTTATTTCATTTCGGTAAGTTGTCATGTCATAATAATTTTTGGGATTTTCATTATTACATATTTTCTGAAATATATAAATTATTAAGGGACCGCAGTTAAATTTATCAGTCTGTAAAATATGTTTGAAAATTTTAGGTTTTAGGTGATCCGCTTTATAGTTGGTTTTATAATACTTGTAAAAATTAATGAAACTTTTAAATTTTAATAAATATAGGTCACATACTCTTAGAGAACTGCCCATCGGATCAATAAAACAAAATGTATTTTCTTCAAAGTCTGCTATTGCAAATAGGAAATGACCGTTAACCAAAAATGGCATGACTATTTTATTACCTTCTATGTGTACGGTGCTCAAAAAGTAGTCACTAAATAAAGATTGATTAAATATTTGTGTGCCAAAAATTTCTTCTACAATATTATAATCCGTATTAATAATGTTAAAAACTACTGTTATTAAAAAGCTAGTGAGCCATGTGTTGTTAGTCAGTGAGGAAAAATCTGAAATTTTTAAATCATTAACTACTAAGTTGTTTTTGTCAAATTGGGCAATAGTGTAATCTCTTTTGCACGGAATCGGCTGATAATAGTGTATGTCTTCTACAAGACCATTTGGTAAAAGTTTAATGTAATGTATTGGCTTCCATTTCCGTTCAGTTTTAGAAAGGTGCTGATTAGGACATAAAAGCTCAGGGAGATATTAAAAATAATAAAGTTCTTTGAGCCTGTATAACATTGAATTCACACCGGGTTCTATTAAGAATTTCTAAGTAGCCTTGAACCTGAAAGTAACAGTTATGTTTTTTTTATTCATATTTCTGATTTAGATATTCTAGTTCCAATCAGATATGAACCTATCTTACTTTTATAGGACACTTTATTTCTATTAAACCATCTTTGCTAACAAGGCCATCTGGAGAACCAGCTAAATAGGGGTAATTCGAATGAATAATTAAAACTGTTTGTTCTACTGACATCTTTTTCTTTTTTGCGTACTCCATTGTGGCATTTTTTTCATTTTGTATGCCATATTTTATAGAAGGTATACCAGATATATCCTTATTTAATAAAATATTTTTTGCTAATTAATTTTAGTTTTTATTAGTACATTTAAAAACTCTCCCAAAATTAGATGCTGTGATTCTTTTTCTGCGTTTATTTATTCATTGTTTATTATTTCGCTGTTCTACGATGCTATTTCTTATTGCCATATTATATTCTAAAGGAGATAAAGAAAGTGAATCTAAAAAGTTTTGAAATTTTTCTTCTAAATTTAATGACGTTTTATCCAAAAAAAGATTTTGTATTCAATTTTTCCTAAACAAAACTTACAAAGGAAAGTGCCTGAGTATATGAATTGTTTAATTTGGGATTATCACATTTTTGATGAATATACCAGTGTAGTGACATTTATCACACTGTACCCACCAGGCCGTTTCACTAAGTCTTCCAGTATGACAATACATGCAATACTCAATATCAAATGGGCCATCTTTGTCATTTAAATGCCTTACTTCAGAGATATCCGGTACCGATATGTTTTTGAGGAAACTTCCTAAAAAGTGACTTTTTATCTGTTTCTTTTTTTTATTCCATGATTCTTGTGACACGATTTCGTCGTTAATTTCCCTCCTTATTTTAGCTAAATTATTCTTGGGTAATTCAAGTTTTAATTCTTTCCATAATGTTAAAACATGTGTCTTGGATTTACGTATAAATCTGGAAACTTTTAATTTTTTTTGACATCCAAGGATATTTATCTTTAAATTTAGAAACTGATTTTCGACATGGCAATTATTTAAACGAGATTTATTATATGTTTTTTAAGTCATAGTTGTCCATAGTGGATAGTAAGGCATATATTTGGTTAAAATTAGATGTAAAAAATCTTTATTGAATAATTCGTTTGGTCGTCCATAATTTGAAACCCCAATATTTTCAGTATTTTTTTCTAAAATGCCTATAAAACGGACTTTGTTCATAAAGTGATTGGTGGGTAAAAACACCTTGTGGTTGTGTATTACGGTAATAATCAAATTTTGAATCATTTTTGTCTTGTGATATTTCTAACGATTTTAGTTTGATTAATGCATTATTCAAAATTTCATTAAAGCCCTGACAACTTTATATAATAGCAATATTAAAAACCCAGCCAGAAATATCATCCATATCGCTTAAAATAATGCATTTTGCTAAAAGATCCTTAATTATCATTCTTTGATCCTCATTTTAAAAAAACTTATCTGTATCTTTTGATACCATTTTCATAAAATGGGCACCACATAGGTGAATTGTGATAAATGAAGTGAGTATATTTTTTTATGAATTGTAATGTTGTAAGCACGATCCAAGTAAGTTACAAGACTCATTTCGTTAAGTGCTCTGGAAGCCGCGTGGATACTAGCAAATGAAAAATCAGTGACTATGCTTCCAAAAACTGGCCAGTGGTTATTTTGTTCACAAAACCATCTAAATTCGTAAAATAGTTTATAAATTGATTTTGAGTCATGGCAGGCCGAAATCATTTCAAAAACTGGCGCGACACGCTCTGTAAAACTCACTGCTGATTATAAATAAACTCGTTTGCGTTTTTATGAGGTTTCCTTACTATATTGCCAGTCGCATCAAAATATATGATAGGTAAGGTTCCTAAATCATGATTTTGCTTTTTAAAACGAAAAGTTGTTCTATATTAAATGTTTTAACATTAAACGGACTGGCTACTTCCCGGATGCATTTAGACAGAACTACCCACGTATAAACCATAGGGCAAAAATCGGTCGTTCTGATTGGACCGCGGCGAAACGTGGTACGTTTTGTCTAACTGGGGTCTACACGTGGTACGGATTGCCCCACATTATTCGCTTTTGAATTTTCTTCGTGTGTTGAGTGCTTATGTTATTTTAACAGTATTGATTTAAAACTTGATAAAATAGTTTAGGTTATTTATTGAAAATAATAATAAACTTACATTAACATGTATATTATGTACGAGTATGTAATACATGTAAAGGTGGCTATTTGTATTCTAAACTAAAAGAACAGCTTCTAGAATTTACTCTACATCTAAAATATTAATGGGGGTATGCACCGTTCAGATTTTTCTATTCTTAGCTTCCTTTTGAACTTAAGTTTAGAATGTTGTATGCACCGCTATTAAAATCTGCTTAAGTTCTTCTTAAAATTAAGTCTTCGAAATTCTTGACTTAAGAAAGTTAAGTCGTTCTTTACTGTGATTGTGAGGTTAGATATAACAGTGTTTGTTTATGTTTCAAAGATTCGTATTTTTACGTGTATCGTTATTATTTTACTTTGTCTTTGATGTTGTAATAATTTAAGACGTGAAAAAAATGGAATTTGACATGCTAGTTGAAGATGATTGGGATATTTTGGATATAATTGATTTAGGGTTTCCAAGAAGAGTTTTCAATAGGGAAAATTATTTCCAGTCAATGGATGATTTGTCGTTCTTTCGAAGATTCAGGTTGAGAAAACCTACAGTTTTGCAAGTATTGCAAGAAATAGAACATTTGTTAGAATTTGACAATGATCTGTAAGTATTGTCTTTTAAGTTAAAGTGTAATTTGTTTCATACTTTTAATTTTTAGAAACAACAGTGTTAATCCAGTCAGCCAATTATTAACTACACTGAGATTTTTTGCTTGTGGAAATCACCAAATTGACCTTGCTGATTTCATGGGCATGCATCAAACGAAAGTTTCACGGGTAGTAAAAAAGTTGTCCCATGCTCTATCCAGTTTGGCACCACACCATATAAGAATGCCAACTTTGATTTTGATGGCATTGCGAGATTTCCCAAAGTAATAGGATGTGTTGATGGCACTCACATCAAAATTCAATCACCAGGTATGTTTATTTTATTGCTTGAAGCTGCTGCTATTCATTTTAAAAATATTTTCACTTGTTCTACCTCTTTTAAATAATTATTTTTAATTTTTTTCAGGTGGAGAAGATGGAGAAATATTTCGAAATCGAAAAGGATATTTTTCATTAAATGTCCAAGCAGTTTGTGACAGGCATCTTAGAATAAGAGATATTGTTTGTAGATGGCCTGGGTTTACACATGACATGACAATCTTCAACAATAGTAGGTTTAGAGCAAGGATCGAGGGAGCAGAATTTCCAAACTGTTTAATTTTGGGTAAGTATTAGCAAAATGTGCTAAAGATGAGTTGATTGTTCTATGCCATATAAGGGCTACTTTAATATTAATGTATTCAATGGACTTACAATAAAAGACAAAAAAAACTGTTTTTTTTTTTAAATCTATTCAAGTCATACAAGTCATTGTTAAGCAATGATCAAGACTTTTTTTAGGTGATAGCGGCTATGCTTTAAGAGAATATTGCTTAACACCATTGCCTGAACCTGGTACAAGGGCTGAAAACTTGTATGATGAAGCTCATATCAGAACACGCAATACTATCGAAAGAACATTTGGTGTTTGGAAACGCCGATTTCCAGCCATTGCATATGGTTTGAGGTGCAACGTACAGACAAGCATGAGCATCATTATTGCTACAGCAGTTTTACATAATGTTGCTATAGAAGCCAATGAAGATATGCCACCAGTGCCTGAGAATGTGAATCAGGATCAACTAAATTATTTAATTGCACAGGGAAACATACCTGACATTGTAGCTCCTAATAATGGCGGCGTAATTAATTATAGAAGACAGTTAATTGACAATTATTTCTCAAATTTAAATTAGATCTAAGACGTAGAAGAGCACCTATGTATGTTTTAAGATTCCCATGTTTTAAACAATAAAGTGTTTTTAGAAATATTATTTCCTCTTACTCCATTATTGTTTTGTAATGATTATATTTTGTTATTTGGGCGATAGAAATTTCTGAATTTATTCATGTTGAAGGATAATTCCTTTCAACTATAAATTCTAGTCGGCAATGTTGGTTTGTGTGTTCATATATGGCAAAATGCTTTTAACCAATAGACAATATTTAAAATGAAAAACATTTGAAGTAATGGTAAAGAGGAGTAGGGGAGTTGAACTTGTTTTTATAAAATTAATGATAACACAATGAAAAAATACATAGATCTTTATTAACACTAGCATAAAACCAACAGCAATATAGGTATGCAACACAAACTACAGATAACTGCTTAAAAATATCATGAACTAAATTACTAAAAAACACTAAAATACAGTCTTAAAAATTCTTGGTATTTAACTTTGGTAAAAAATAGTGTACATAATATAATAAACTAGTTCTGCTTTTTTAAAGCCTCTAGCTGGGCCTGCAAAATTTCAAGCTCTAACTGCCTTTTTTTTCTTTTAAAAACTCTCTCTTCCTCCAAATCCTCTATCTGCCTTGCAGTGAGGATCAACCTTTTGTCCAATAATAGTTCATACTTCTCAGCAAATTTTGATGATGTCAATGCTTGAACTGTCTGTGTTGGTCTTCGGCGAGAAGAGTTGGCTTTTTTCCCTGATGACAAGAGTGCCTAAAGTAAAATAAATTAATTATTTCAATAGACCATACAATTATGTAAAAAACTTTGAATTTTTCAAAAAACAAGGAAACAATATCAAAAGCCAGTCCTGCATGGCACTTACTTTTTGTCGAATGCTGCAGTTATTACTGTTATAAGCTTTTGATGACATGGGAGTGTTACTATCCACTTCAGTTTCCTCCTGAAACAAAACATATTTATGTTAAAAACTTATGTTTTAATCAATTTCATAACAATAATCAAAAAAATAATATCCAAATTTATATAGTACATACTTTTTCATCACTGTCACTTCGGATAACAGGCAAGAAAGAACTTGACGGTTTCTCTACTAATCTTTTCGACGACATGGGAGTGTTGGCAATTTCATTTGTCATCTATTAAAATAAATAAAGTAAATGTATAATAATACACCAGACAAAAAAAATATATTTGCAATAATGTTATTTATATAATGCATGTTGTTATTGCAACTTTTATACTTGAAGTTAACCTTCCTTATACAATATACCCCTAATATTACATTTAACATTCCTGATAAGATTTTCAGAAAACCTGAACACTATACATATATTACTTACATTTTTTTTTTGAATTCTTAGTTCTGATGCAAGTGGAGTAGCTAACTGACTTGCTGTAAAGCCTCGCATATTCCAACTGGTTGGTTGGTTGGTGCTTCTATGCTCTCCTAAATAAACTATGCATATAGTAAAATGTACATTTTAACATATTAATAAGTATTACCTAATGTTAAAAATCACTACGTCTAAAAATTTGTTTCTTCCAATATCACACCACATAAAGATTATATGTTACATTTAATTTTTTCATGTTAAATATACCTATCTGTAGGTATATCAATCAATCAATCAATCAATCAATTTATTAATGTTAATTACAAAATAGTATCACACAAGTCATGTAAAAAAATATATATATAAAACACTACACTACATATAAACTTACAATTACTACATTGCATCTTAAACACTTGAAATTAAAAAGTTAAAGAACTGTTAATAAAACAACATTACAACAATTAAAATAAAAAGCATCTATACTTCACCAAGATCTGAGCTAAAGTATTCCTGGAAGGAGTAGAATGCCCTTGATAAAAGAAAACTTCTTATTCGTGATCTGAAAACTTTCAGTTCCAGTAAACGAACACTAGCTGGCAGAGAATTAAAGAAGTTCAGGCCCAGATACCCAGTACCATCCCTGGTCCTCGAGAGCCGACGAAACCCACGCACAATATTGCCACGATGTCTAGTCAGATGATTGTGTACATTGCTGTGGAATTGATATTGATTCATGTTCGATCTAATGTAACATAGGCACTGAAAAATATAGAGTGAGGGTACAGTCATGATGTGCAACTGCACAAAGCTCTGTCTGCAACATTCCCGATACTGGAGCCCTGCAATTATTCTCACACATTTACGCTGCAGTCCAAACACCAAGTCAGCATGTGAAGAGTGCCCCCACACCAAAAGTGCATAAGAAAGTCGATAAGCAAAGCAACCATGATATGACTGAAGCAATGTATTTGCAGAAACACATCCCGAGAGATTTCTGATCAGGAAAATAACACCAGAAAGCTTACCACACAACTTGTTTACATGCGCAGCCCAGACCAAACCTGGATCAAGACAGACTCCGAGAAAAGTGACAAGAGGCTCTACAGGCTTAGGGGCTCTGTGTGACAGGGAAAAGTTCATGGTCTGAGTTTTAGCACTGTTGAGAGACAACCTGTTAGCCACAAACCAAGATTCCACTCTATTATATATGTCAGAGACAATCCCATCAATCTGTAGGGTGCGCATATATGTGAAGTAGATAGTTGTGTCATCAGCAAAGAGAAGCAACCGTACATCTGGCACAGCATTGACAAGATCATTCACATAAACAAGAAAAAGGGTAGGTCCCAGAACCGAACCCTGAGGAACACCATGTTTTACCTGTTTTGTTTTTGATTGGTGACCATTGAAAAATACATATTGGGCTCTACCATCAAGATATGTCTTAAGCAGTCTAATGCTATCAGGGTGGAAATTGTAAAACTTAAGCTTTTGTAATAGAATAGAATGGGAGACACAATCAAACGCTTTTGTTAGGTCAAAAAATGAAGCAAAAGTATCACAACCTCTCTCAAACCCCTCTAGGACATGAGTGGTGAAAGTGTCTGTAGCAAGAGTAGTAGACCTACCAACACGAAAGCCAAACTGGTTTTGAAAAAACAAATTGTTGGTCTCAAAGTATTCTTTGATTTGTTGATTAAGTACTTTTTCAAACAATCTGGAAAATATAGGCAATATGGATATGGGTCTATAGTATGTTGGTTCGTTCCTAGAGCCCTTACCCTTAAAAATGGGGACGACCTTCGCAGTCTTTAAAATGGATGGAAATATGTTAGCTGTAACACACGAGTTCATGATCTTGGTCAGAGGGTAAATTATTACATTCTTCAATGACAACAATTTTAACATTTATGTCAAAGCTATCTTTACTTTTTGAGTTTTTTGTTTGATCAATTATACTTCTTACAGTATTATAGCTTACAGTATTGAATGTAAAGGTCACGTCTCTTGTGGGAGGATGCAATAAAAATTCAGAGAAACACTCCGATCTGGCAGGGAGGGTTGAGATCACCTCCTCGGCAGCACCAACAAAGAAATCATTTAGAGAGTCTGCCGTCAGAGTATTGGAGGTTTCAGAAGATGAACTGGGCTTTTTACCATTGATGATCTGCCACATTGCTCCCTGTGGATTGGATGATTGATTAATAAAACTGTCGTGGGCTTGTTTTTTGGATTGGGAAATTTCATGGCGGTAACATCTCCTATAATCTCTGATCATGTCCCTTGTGATAAGGTGTGGGTTGGCTTTATTGATGGCCACAAGAGCTTCCAACCTATCACGCATGTTACGGAGATTATCATTGAACCAATTGATAGTTGTTCTGCGTGGCCCTCCATATGAACCAAGCCTCGTCTTCAATGGAAACACCCTGTCCACCGCCTCTTGAATAGTCTCCATGAAAATTTCGAACCTCCTCTCAGGACCAATGGATTGATCTGACACAAATTCCCAATCACAAGACTCAATCATGTTATAAAGCTGCAAAAGGCCGGAGTCGGTTATGGGTCTGTACACTATTCTTGACTTAATGCACATGGGCTTCGTCTCAAATTGAATCACTATACCATCATGGTCTGAAAATGATGCAAAGTCACAGTGCCAAATGACAAGAACATATTGCAAAGATCTGTAACCCTTTTATTATTGGTGGAAAAATGAACATTAAAGTCTCCCGTCACAATGATTCTGATATTGGGATCAAGTTTACCTAGGGCACATGAGAGTATCTCTAAGAAAGCTTCGAAGTCACCATTTGGTGATCTATAAACAGTCAAGACCTGTGTATCAATCCTTCTGATGATCATGCCACTGATTACGCAGTGGAGTTCCTGTGAAAGATTGGAGATATTATTTATTGCCATCATGTCATCCCGACCAAACATCGCAACACCACCATGACCATATGTCGACCTGCAAAAACCAGAAACAAACCGGAAGTTATTTATCTTTGTCATTATCAACTCATCCTGAACCATCCAGTGTTCACTGACACATAAGCAGTCGAACAACTTATCCTCCAGAAATACCTCAAACTCAGAAATCTTATTTCTTAAACACTGAAAATTAGCATAAAATATTTTAAAACTCTTTGTATTATTTTGAATTAATGTTTGACTAGAGCTTACAGAACTAACCGTGGCAGACTGGCCGAGGCTTCCCTCGTCATCTTTCGGCGTTGAAGATTGACAAAATGGTTAATTGTGATCCCAACCGGCCAAAGATCACAATCCATTATCTTGTCTTTGCAGTCAATAGGCACACCCAGTTTGAATGCACTCCAGCGAGTTTCTTTCATCCTCATCTTGTCACACACACAATCATTGCCAAGGTTGTGCTTTTTGAGAAAGCTTAAAATTACTTCGCTTTCCATAGTAGCTGAAAATCCAGACAGGAATATCCAGTATCGGTTCTGAGCCACCTGCAACTCGGCAGCATTAAGGTTTGAGCCTTTAATTGGGGTTGGTCTGGTAGTCTTTGTGGCAGGATACTTTTGACGTCGACGCCTAGTTTGAACAATCCATTCCCCCTCCCCCTGATCATCACTCTCATGACAAATCCCTTCTTTTTGTGCCTTTTTGTCAAGATCGGCAGCGGCTTCGTCTTTACTACCTCGGTTGACATTATTAATTTTTTTAGATAGTTCGTCATGTACCTGAGCTTGAACCGTTATTTTTTTGGGGACAGACCAAACAGATCCTGATTTCTTCCCAGAGGAAGGAATCGAAGAATTCGAAGATGATTTATGCGACGTTTGTTTTTGTTTATTATTTTTTAATAGTGTCTCCTGTACCGCTGCGATTTTGGAATTTGCGGGTCCGTTTTGGTTGCTAATCATACTATTTATCTGTCCGTCTGATGTAGTAGTAGACAGAATGTCTTCTTCTTCTTCTCTAGGAACAGCCACATGGTTGATGCCAGTGTCAGTGTCACTTCCGAGAAAGACGTCAACGTCAAAACTGTTGATGTCATTGGATAATAAAGGAATGGGTGAAATCGGTTTGTTTTCGATTAAACTAACCTCAATTTTGGGAGATCCTGAAGTTTTTCCTATTTTTTCCTCCAAATAGGATATTTTCTCACGAAGTAAGTCGTTTACCTCATTGAGGCTCATCACCAGGGCACCTAGTAGACCATTGTTTTTGGCATAGAGTCCCAGTTTATCATGGACTGTCATGTTTGCTGAATCATTGCATTCATAACAAACAACCTCCTTTACTGCCTGAACTATGAATCCTGGAGTTTTTGTTATACAATAGCTATGAAAGGCTTTCTCACATTTTACACATTTAACACATTTACTTAATTTTTTACTACAAATGCTGCAGAAATCACAAACTTTTTGAGCGGACCGCGGCAGGCGATTGTCATCGTCCGCCATCTTGAATATGCACATATATAAAGACCATTATAACGAACATGTATGTTTTTTTTCTGGTTCGAATAAAAAATGTATATAAGAAAGTGTTGGATTGTGCATCAGAAGTAATACTTATTTTCAGAAAAAAATTATTCTTTGTTTGATCACTTGATGCACTAATGGTTAAGAGGTTACTTACTTGACTGGCAGATGTCTTAGAAGAAATCTGTGCAGAAGTAGGCATTTCGTTATATGTCTCTTCGATGGGGTCAAATATATATTCAACAATTGCATCTTCATTACTTCTCATCTCTGTTGATTGATTGTCACTATCAAAAGGGTGAATAGGTAACCCATAAAGTGTCTTCTTGTTCATTATGGACAACATTATATCCTCTGTACCATCCCGCTTTCTCACTGGAAGCCTACCCAACCCTGTTTGGAGATTATATTTTTTGTCTTCAGCCAAATCTTTTTTTAAATCTTTTCTTTCTTCTTCAAAATACTTCTTAAAAGTAGATGAACTTTGGCCAGTTTGAGAGGTAAGATATAGATTCTTTGCTTCCTCTGCCTCCAATATTCGCATGTCATGTTTTTTATTATTAAAGAATTTTTTTAATCTGTCGCCATTCCTAAACACGCCATCAACACTTGCACTATTAAACTCATTCTCTATATCATGCCAGACCTTATTTTTCCTGTCCATGGACGTTCTATCTGTTTTTTTGTCTTCAATTATGTCGGCATATTTGCTTATTATTGAAATAAGCAGTTGCTTTTCGTTTTGCGAAAAATTCAACTCACGTTTTCTTTTTTTTTCAACATCACTCATATTTCAAATGTCTTCGATAACAGATATCACTAAATAAATCAAGAAACTCATAAACAAAACTAACTCTATAAACATCCAAACATAGGTAAATAATGTGTATCCTGGATAAATATTAAAATAACCTCAATTTCATTGCCGCCAGTGATCAAATTGTCAAACTTAAGCGCTTCTAAAACAAAAGTCACCAAGATATTGCAATGTTGCCGATTGTATCCGGTTCTTAGCTAAGAAAACTAAATTTGGTTATGGTGCATACCAAACAATTCTTAATTTTTAAGAATAACTTTGCGAAGTATTTCTTAACGATGAAACGGTGAATGCGGCCATAAGTATCTACTTATAAAAATTAACTTGAATGAAAGAAATAGTGAATAAATATTGACGAATAATTATTTTTGTACCTAATGCCCAGAACCATGTCCTTTGGCATGGGGCACATTATTATTTATGTTACTTGATAGGTTATGCTTTTTTTTTATTTTAATAACTTCATTGCCATTCGTTTACTGCTTCTTGTGACCCCAGGGTATCTTCTGGCTATTGCAGTAGGTTGACACGAATGGCCGATCCATGATGTTTCCGAATAGCAATATGGCTTCCACAACTGCTGAGAAACGTATATCCAGTATGATGACCATAAAAAATAAGCTTTTCAACACATAGCATACATAGAAAATCAAATTAAATTCAGCAGTATCTACGTAATAAAAAATATATTTTGATAAACTTGGCAACGTACCACAATGAATCACTATAAAATATTATTATTTAATAAATGAGTGCAATTTTGGCAGTCAACTTGACTATTAAAATTTGAAACATAAGCCATCATCCGCTTAATTAAAAAATTAAACTAACAACATAGTATAAAAAATAATAGCATAATAGATCAAGAATACTATTAACGTCGAAATATAAAATGATAAAAGAATTAATAATAAATAACAATTTCAAAAAACTTGCTTTTTTGGAATTATTGTTAACTATTATTTGCTTTTTTTTCATTTTATATTTCGTTGTCACTTGTATTCATAATTTATTATGTTATTAATTACAATTCCTTATTACTGTTAATTTTTAACGGGTGGTGCGTTATGAGCATCATGATTTTAATATTCATCTCGGTATTGAAAAATCACATATTTTTGTTTTTAGTGACAAAACTGCAAAATATTATTTTGCGAAGCCACTTTGAATACTAAAATTATAAAGCTCATAGACCATCATCCGCTTAGATTTAAAAATAAAACTAATAACATACTATGAATAACAGCATAATAAATTAAGAATATAATCAACAACGAAATCAAAAATGATAAAAAAAATAAATATCAATTTCAAAAAAATTACCTATTTTAGAATTGTTATTTATTGTTAGTTTTTTTCTTATTTACATTTCTTTATCAATTGCATTCTTAATTTAATTTGCTATTATTAGAATTTGTTGTTAGTGTTATTTTAAAACGGATGGTGCCTCGGTATTCCTAACAAAGAAAAGTTGGCTATGCAAATAATATTAGTGTTTTAGTAAGAGATGTGTTGCCAAGTTTATCGAAAAATAATATCTTTTTTTTAAGGACAAACTTGAATTTGCTTTGCTATGTGTGATATATCCTTGAATATCTAAAAAAAAGTTTTTTTATTTCAAGCAGGTAAAATTCAATATGACGCTTATGAGCAAAAAAGACGCTGATAATAGTTCCAGAATGCAGAAAAGCTATAATTAAAATCTGAATGGACGATAGCATTTCTCGTAAAAGTTGCTATTGTATTGCAAATAAAAAAGTTACAAAAGGTTTTCTAAATTTTAATGTTTTTCAAAATGTATCAAAAATTTAAGTTTCTGAGATCCCAATACATGCACCGCCAATTTAGACTATATTTTTAAACATTTCTATAGAGCTTGTCAATAAAAATTATATATAACATCAATCGAACGCTAATATGGTCATATTATATGGAAATTTTCAAATTTGAACTGAAGCAGAGGCAATAAAACAGTTTTTAATTTTTAGCAAATTTCTTCATGCTATTAGCAGACAAAATAAATTAGAGCATTGTTTCATAATAACAAATAATGAGAATTTAAATGATTTAAATCAGGGTAAAGCATTAATAATTATTTCACAAAATGAAGAACAAATTTTAAACTTCTATTAATAATTGGAAATATTACAATCCTCTAAATCCGAAATTAATTTTGAAAGTAAAATACAGAAAATATGGAATATCGGAATAGTTTTGGCGTTAGTTTAACCCTTAACTGGTCCGGTACTCTAGCAGCAACGCAACTGGTCCGGCGTAGTCTGTAAGACTACTTTTTTTGAGAGTGCAAAAAAATACAAAAATAAAGATAAATCAAAATGTTTATTTAACATGCATATTATAAACATAATTTAACGAGAGCATGTAAAAATAATCGTAATTAAACTAAAATTTAAAAAATAATAATAAACTTAAAACTAAATCCTGCGCAAATATTTGGAAAAGTACATATTTTAACAAACGCAAAAAAGTATAAGAAAAAAAAATTAAAAATTCTTTCATATTGTAATATTTAACTTTTAAAATTTGAAGTAGAC
Organism: Pissodes strobi; assembly: GCA_016904865.1. Classification (NCBI taxonomy): domain Eukaryota; kingdom Metazoa; phylum Arthropoda; class Insecta; order Coleoptera; family Curculionidae; genus Pissodes; species Pissodes strobi. The sequence continues at coordinate 48,101 of MU184466.1, read as the reverse complement.
AAAACTAGTAAATAATATAAAAATCTAGCAAAAACTTTGGTCTCCAGCAGGAGTTAAATTTCAGTAATTTTTAAATGCAATTCTTACGTAATGGTTTTGTACACTCCAGGCAAAACTAAGTGCTAATCAATAGGTAAAAATTAAAAGAGGTACTATAACTGACGCAAATACATGAGCTCCTGAAAGATACATTATTTACTCTGCCTGAAAACAGTTCCTGGATTACAATGCTATAGTATGGCTATGGCTAGTTTTCCATCAACAATTTCTGAAAAAATATGTTCTGGATACGCCCTTGGCCACATCAGATTACATCAAACGTCTCCCGACATTAAGTATTACAGTTTAAGATAAATTCCTACCTTGATTTTCCGGCGGCTGTCAATCCAGTAAGCTGATATCAAAGTCACTGACGTACCTCGCTCCCACTTTTTATTGAGCTGATTGGCTAGCGTTAACATCTTGGAAATAATTGGTAAAATCGCAATCTAACGGAAAATCGACTTCCATTGGGTTGTCTTTGTCGGCGGGCGCTTCTATAACTTTTAATAATGTTCCTTTCATATCAAAATACCCAGTCCATGGAAATGTTCTTGAATATTCAGAATATTTCCTTCGATGCACGTAGTCATTATTGCATTGCGCGCTGTAGATTTTCATATCACGCCTTGAGCTGCAACAATACAAAAGTTATATATGTTGCCATACACGACGGCAATACCCTCGAAAACGGAGTCCATTATTCGATGTTTGATAAGTACAAGTATATACTTAAAGATGCTTTCGCAAACAAGTGTGGCACTAAACTGACTCAAATGCGCAAAAGAGGTGATTAAGCAGGCCACAGGACAGATAGGCTTACACTTAACCCTTCACGGGTTGGTTGATGGTTTTCCAAATTTACCTGCTCCTTCGACACTTTTTTTGAAAACCACGTCCTACCCAAACGTTCACCAAAGCGCTTCCTGCGGTTCTCAGGTGCATGTGCCACCGATATGCTAACCAAAACGTAAAATTGGCAAATAAAGGAAAACCAATAACAGATTAACTCAAATCATCGAAAACAACGCGACAAATCTTATAAATACCTGCATTGAAATAAAGGAAAGATGGCAATACTGGCAACAGTCGCCGCGCGGATGCCCTAATTTTCAGTTTATAGACTTGTCTGAGAATTACCAAATTACTTGGAATTAGCATGATTTATCTAGATTTTTTCATTTATTTATAATTAATTCACATTTTTACTGCCAATTTCAGTGACATTATTTGAAATCAGGTTATTAGTCCAGCAAACATTTCTGATCTGTGACCTATTGAGCATTCCGATTTATCCAAGATAACGTCTTATGTAGTGTCAGCATTCTATATATTATCCTTATATGATCTTATTTGGATTAGTTTTGTATGATTCTAGGGATGCTCAAACGATGTATATTGTTTGTTCAAAACTTCTTTCTCTACTGTCGATTTAAATGCATTTGGATTCGGATCAATAGTCAGGCAGACATCTGATCTGTGACGTATTGAGCATTCCCATTTATCCAAGGTAACGTCTAAAATAGCGTCAAAATTCGTGCAATGAAAACACACCTATATATTTTTTTTAAATCCGCATTGCGCAAGCGAGTTTTCGCAAAATTATCGGTAATGTTCATTGCACTTGTTATACCTACTGATAAAATAATGGGCGCAATATGATTTTAATAAATTCGGCAAATATCACATAAATTATTTAGATAGCAACTGTGGTCTTTATCTTGTGAACACCTTTTGTGAATATACCTGAAGCAACTCTTGCATTGATCAAACGATTCTAAATTGAAATCTCTGGCACAAAATAAACATTTATTTTGAATATGAGGTGCAGTTCTAATAATTAACATTAATTTTATTTCATTTCGGTAAGTTGTCATCTCATAATAATTTTCGGGATTTTCGGGATTTTTACATATTTTCTGAAATATATAAATTATTAAGGGACCGCAGTTAAAATTATCAGTCTGTAAAATATGTTTGAAAATTTTAGGTTTTAGGTGATCCGGTCTATAGTTGGTTTTATAATACTTGTAAAAATTAATGAAACTTAAATTTTAATAAATATAGGTCACATGCTCTTAGAGAACTGCCCATCGGATCAATAAAACAATATGTGTTTTCTTCAAAGTCTGCTATTGCAAATAGGAAATGACCGTTAACCAAAAATGGCATGACTATTTTATTACCTTCTATGTGTACGGTGCTCAAAAAGTAGTCACTAATAGTCGACGTAAATTAGATTTTTCAAGAGAAATAATTTATAAAAATTTAAAAATTTGGGTACGAACTCCTTAGAGACAAGTGAATATAGATCAAAAGAGTTCCCACCTCACAGGAGGGTGCTTCATCCGCTGCATTTTAAGATCCTTTACACAAATAGTGCACTATTTAAAAATCGACCTCTCCTATTGGTCGATCCATCTCGTATTACAGTATGTCTTCGTGATGGAATCAACTTCTGTCAAGAGCTCTCGTGGTGTAGAGGTTTAGATCGTTGGGTTTCACCTGGACGGCCTGGGTTCAAACCCCGTCGCTTTTTTTTATTTTTTTTTAAGATTATGTTTCTAAACAGTTTTTTTCTTGATTTTGGGTATGTCTTGGGTTAGTTTGGGTTAGCACCTGGTTAGTTACCTTTTCTTGAGCCCCCGTAGCGAGCGAAGGGCCATGCGGATCGACCAATAGGAGAGGCCGATTTTTATATAGTGCACTATTTGTGTAAAGGATCTTATAATGCTCATCCGCTTTAGCTTAAGAAACCACCCTCTAATGTTACCTCCTGTTAGTTTTTTTAATTTATCTCGAAAACTGTTAACCTGATGATAAAGATGGATAGAACTTAAATTATTCGCTATAAAATTGTACATCGTTTATGTCCCATACAATTTTTTTCCCTATATCGAGCCGTAATTTCACAAATATGGGTTGAATACTGAAGTCGCGCAAAAACAGATTAAGCGATATTTTATATTCTAGCCCGTTTCCACACCACCGTTGAGGTAGAGCCCCCGGCGCGTTTTTTTAAGTGGTTTCCCCATGAGGCCTAATCCATCAAAAACTAACCGCTGTTTATTCCATGTTTGGAATATCTTCAGGTAATTCTTCCTCTACCACTGAATTAAGACATCCTTGTCCATGACAATTGGAGCACATCGTTGAACACTTTATTCCAACCTTAGCACAACCGCATCGTTTTTCGCAACTCTTTTTACAACTGCAAGATATTAAATTAAGTTAAGAATAGAAGTAGGAGCTGGTATCTCAGTTGTAGGAATTGGCACCAAAATTTCCCTGATTGTTTTCCAACCCCATTCATTAGGCTTCAAAATTTCTCCACGCCAGGAATGAATTTGTTGGAAAACGCGATACGAATGTTGTTCTAAAGCAGCAGATGTAGGTGGTAATTTTGATAATAGCACTGCATGATTAGATTGACCAACAAATTTATGAAATGAAATGAATCTAAATTGGTTTAACGATGTAGCAGTATCAGTGCCTTGTATAAACCTAGTGTGATTTTTTCTCCAGCTCGTACAATGTCAGGCTTCATCGATGATGGATTATTATATATATTCAAAGCATCGTCCAAGTCCCTTCTAGTATTTATCAAGTTTACAGTTTGTACTTTTTCTTTGCCAAAAAATGTCGACGTCGTATCACATCCACTGAATGCGTGAGCAAATAATATATTATTTTTACAGTTATGAAGGACTTCCGAGTTCTGAATATCGAGTGAACTATATGCCCTTTCCTTGGTGCTTCCTTGAACATCTCTTGGATATCGAATATCTTTATCAAAAGGACAAAGAGCAATAATTATGACTATGAGAAGGTCAACATCCTGTCCCACGACGACTACTGTGGGACTATTATAAGCTTCCTTAATAGCCGTTTGGATAATTAGAATATCTGCATCATCTATTGCAGAAAGAGCTTGGATACCGGCATATTCCAATTTTTCTGACAGTTGAGAGGTACTGATGCTGCTCCGTAAACTATAGACCACAAATCGGACAGTCCGCTGTTGGTCATAACATAACCGATGACGCCTAAATATGACATTAATAAATGAAAACCGCCCAATCTAACAATAACGTTTGACAATTCTCCAGAATTCACAGAGGCAACAATGTCCCTAGCTTTAATATAAAGTGGCTGATCGAACGTCACAACACAAGAAGTTTGATCCAACTTTTTGGTCTCCTCTGCGGCATATTTTAAAACACTGAATATTGTGTTATAATTTGAAGGTGGTTCATTAAGAAAGGACAATGCAATGATTTTAGATTTAGTATAAGGTAAACTGTGTGTCACAGCATCCATGAAGCCTTGCCACGACGGAAAAGAAGGTACCTGCAAGAATTTACCAAATATCCAAGCCAAATCATGACTTGAAGGTCCCGAAACTTGTTTAAATATATCATCAAAGTACACTTTCTGTAGGGGAATATCTTGAATACCCATCCTCTGTCGCTCAAAATGTTGGATTTGTACTTGTCTACTATTACCAATATCAGTCGCAGATGGGGTTGATGATAATTTGGCAATCTTACTATCACTTACCGCATTATGTGGTGTAATACATTGTATTCCACCCATCGCATGGAACGTTCCCTTCCCAGTCATAGTGTTGATGTTTACATCAGCATTATCAAATATAAATTGTGAAAAGGAATGTTTGTCCGGCGAGGTTCTACCGACCGCCCCCTGATAAAGTGCAATGGATTGTTCCAAGGCAAAGAATCGAACAACGCGATTAAGATTTTGTACCTATTTAGCCAATGATAACCATGTAATTTTATGGAAGTTGTCTTCACTTTTCTAGCATTAACCAACTTCAAACATCATTTCTGAGATTAGGGGCCTATGTAGGTAAAAAAAGTATAGAACATAAATGATGCAGAATTTTATAAAGTTATTTAAGCTCTATTAATTTTTCTCGTCAGGGTAACAGTTTTCGAGAAAAATTTTTAAAACTTGCAGGAGGTACCATTAGGGGGTGATTTTTGAAGCAAAAGGGGATAAAGCACCCTCCTGAGGGGTGGGAACTCTTTTGATCTATAACTGGATGTCTATTAAGACCCTGTGCCCAAATTTTCAAAACTTTATAAATTATTTCTCTTAGATGGCATTGTTATTGCTAATTTACGTCGACTATAAATAAAGATTGATTAAATATTTGTGTGCCAAAAATGTCTTCTACAATATTGTAATCCGTATTAATAATGTTAAAAACTATTGTTATTAAAAAGTCAGTGAGCCATGTGTTAGTCAGTGAGGAAAAATCTGAAATTTTTAAATCATTAACTACTAAGTTGTATTTGTCAAATTGGGCAATAGTGTAATCTCTTTTGCACGTAATCGGCTGATAATAGTGTATGTCTTCTACAAGACCATTTGGTAAAAGTTTAATGTCATGTATTGGCCTCCATTTCCGTTCAGTTTCAGAAAGGTGCTGATTAGGACATAAAAGCTCAGGGAGATAGTAAAAACAATAAAATTCATTGAGCCTGTCTGACATTGAATTCCAAAATTTGGTATCGCGATTTATTCTTTTAATTAAAATATCCTTAGATAAGTATACAACAAAATCACACCAAGGTCTATTAAGAATTTCTAAGTAGCCTTGAACCTGAAAGTAAAAGCTATGGATTTTTTTTAATTCATATTTCTGATCTAGATATTCTAAGTCCCAATCGGATATGAACCTGTCTCTTACTTTTTTAGGACACTCTATTTCTATTAAACCATCTTTGCCAAAAAGGCCATCTGGAAAACCAGCTAAATAGGGGTAATTCGAATGAATAATTAGACCAGTTTGTTCTACCGACATATTTTTCTTTTTTGCGTACTCCATTGTGGCATTTTTTTCATTTTGTATGCCATATTTTATAGAAGGTATACCAGATATATCCTTATTTAATAAAATATTTTTTGCTAATTAATTTTAATTTTTATTAGTACATTTAAAAACTCTCCCAAAATTAGATGCTGTGATTCTTTTTCTGCGTTCATTTATCCCTTGTTTATTATTTCGCTGTTCTACGGAGCTTATTGCCATATATTCTAAAGGAAATAAAGAACGTGAATCTAAGAAGTTTTGTTCTTCTAAATTTAATGAGGTTTTATCCAAAAACAAGTTTTTGTCTTCAATTTTTCCTGAACAAAACTTACAAAGGAAAGTGCCTGAGTATGAATTGTTTAATTTGGGATTATCACATTTTTGATGAACATACCCACAACATTCATCACACTGTACCCACTAGGCAGTTTCACTTAGTCTTCCAGCATGACAATACATGCAATACTCAATATCAAATGGGTCATCTTTGTCATTTAAATGCCTTACTTCAGAGATCTCTGGTACAGATATGTTTTTGAGGAAACTCCCTAAATAGTGACTTTTTGTCTGTTTCTTTTTTTATTCCGTGATTCTTGTGAAACGATTTCGTCGTTATTTCCCTCCTTATTTTAGCTAGATTATTCTTGGGTATTTCAAATTTTAATTCTTTCCATAATGTTAGAAAATGTGTCCTGGATTTACGTATAAATATGAAAACTTAATTTTTTTTACATCCAAGAATATTTATCTTTAAATTTAGAAAATTATTTTCGACATAGCAAATTACTTAAACGAGATTTATTATATGTTTTTTTAAGCAGAAAAGTTGTCCATAGTGGACAATAAGGCATATATTTGGTTAAAATTAGATTCAAAAAATCTTTATTAAATAATTCGTTTGGTCGTCCAGTATTTGAAACCCCAATATTTTCAGTAATTTTTCTAAAATGGCTATAAAACGGACTTTGTTCATAAAGTGATTGGTGGGTAAAAACACTTTGTGGTTGTGTATTACGGTAATAATCAAATTTTGAATCATTTTTTTCTTGTGATATTTCTAACGATTTTAGTTTGATTAATGCATTATTGAAAATTTCATTACAGCCCTGACAACTTAATATAATAGCAATATTAAAAACCCCCCTTAATTATCATCCCTTGATCCTCATTTTTAAAAAACATCCGTATCTTTTGATACCATTTTCATAAAATGGGCACAACATAGGTGAATTGTGATAAATGAAGTGGGTATTTTTTTTTATGAATTGTAATGTTGTAAGCACGATCCAAGTAAGTTACAAGACTCATTTCGTTAAGTACTCTGGAAGCCGCGTGGATACTAGCAAATGAAAAATCAGTGACTATGCTTCCAAAAACTGGCCAGTGGTTATTTGGTTCACAAAACCATCTAAATTCGTAAAATAGTTTATAAATTGATTTTGAGTCGGAGGCCGAAACCATTTTAAAAACTGGCGCGACACGCTCTGTAAAACTCAATGGTATAACTGCTGATTATAAATAAACTCGTTTGGCGTTTTTATGAGGTTTCCTTACTATATTGCCAGTCGCAACAAAATATATGATAGGTAAGGTTCCTAAATCATGATTTTGCTTTTTTAAAACGAAAAGTTGTTCTATACTAAATGTTTTAACATTAAACGGACTGGCTACTTCCCGGATGCATTTAGGCAGAACGTACCACGTATAAACCATAGGGCAAAAATGGGCCGTTCTGATTGGACCGCGGCGAAACGCGGTACGTTTTGTCTAACTGGGGTCTACACGTGGTACGGATTGCCCCACATTATTATCTTTTGAATTTTCTTCGTGTGTTAAGTGCTTATGTAATTTTAACAGTATTGATTTGAAAACTACATAAAAATAGTTTAGGCTATTTATTGAAAATAGTAATAAACTTACAGTAACCTGTATATTATGTACGAGTATGTAATATATGTAAAGGTGGCTATTTGTATTCTAAACTAAAAGAACAGCTACTAGAGTTTACTCTACATCTAAAATATTAAGTATCTACTTATAAAAATTAACTTGAATTAAAGAAATAGTGAATAAATATTGACGAATAATTATTTTTGTACCTAATGCCCAGAACCATGCCCTTTGGCATGGGGCACATTGTTATTTATGTTACTTGCTAGGCTATGCTTTCCTTTTCTTGTTCTTATAACTTCATTTGAAGCTGGGCGACCAGTTGGCATTCGTTTACTGCCTTTTGTGACCCCAGGGTTTCTTCTGGCTATTGCAGTAGGTTGCACACGAATGGCCGATCCATGACGTTTCGGAATAGCAATATGACTTCCACAACTGCTGAGAAACGTATCCCAATTATTACGAGTCTTGACATTTTTTAATGTTAACAAACATTTGTGGATAATTTCTTCAGATGAACCAAATTGTTCGTGATGGCGATCTAGTATTTCTAAGAACTGTTTGAACTTATCGCCAGAAGATTCTATAATAGGTGCACTTTCTTTAGGTCAATTATTTGGCAAATAATCGCTTACAATCACATCATTTAAATGTTTGCTAAGAGTAGAATTCATGGCAGGATATAAAGTTAGATCGATACTTTTGGTTTGTGAAAGAGGAGCATAAAACTCTGGTGGGTTAGCTTTATTCCCTAAAGCCAGCACATCCATTAAATGTCGCTCTTTAGTAGTGGAATCTTCAATATTAAAAAATAGGGACAAAACTCCTGCCTGGTGTTTGCACAGTTTCCCTAATCTTCCCTTTTCACACGCGCAAAATCCTACATTCAAATCAACATCGTATAATATTTCTGGATTAGTACTACTGGGTACGTTGTAATTAAAATAATCTACTTTCTTTACATCTTCTTTTCTTAAATATGATGCATGTTGGATTTGGGATTTTAAAGGAAGTCTACGTCTGTCTGTACGACCATTAGCCAAATTTCTTAAACGCCTGATTTAATATTGCTATAATACTGTACATGTAAAATCAACCAACGCTACTGCGTTGTAAGCTTTACAACGACTGAGAACAATATATTTGTAAATACGGACACAAATTTCGGAAAAATTGTTTGTTTGATTTCCGTGAGTAGTTGAATCACTATAAGCTAGACACCATTCTTGTTTACGATTCTAATATGTTTCAATGTAACGTATCCACTGCAGATAAGAACTACCTATCACATTTTCATGAGCTTCTTTAAAGGCTTCTTCCGCTTTACTTTCAGTAGAAGCAAATATTTTTTAAAACTATTATACAAAATTGGCCTATGTTCTTTTGCTATATCGTGCTTTATCTCCCATAACCATCTCCAAACGGCTTGCCCTATGTGAAATGAGCAAAGAAGCAAATTGGCTGAAGGAAAAACTTCTCTTAGGGCTTGACGCTCGGCATCACTATCATCAGTCATGATTATTTTTGGTTCTTTACGACCGGCATACGCTTTATCACCTACAGCCTCTAAAACAGCTTTGAAACCATGCACATAATCTAGCTGTGTTTGACCTTTGCTAATTATCACTGTATAACATTTCTACCCTTCTCTTTTATTTTTGAATTTTTTATTTTTATTTCGATTTTAATTGAAATTATTTGAATAAATAAAAGTAAGAGTTAAACGTTCCTTGCGTTACCCTGTCGCTGCTCAGATACGTCTTATTGCGGTGGCTCTAGGGGTGTGAGTTCGAATTCTGAAAATTCAATTAAATGTGGGCGCCAGATCTAAAGTGGACCGAAAGATAAGAAAAGATAAGATAAATTGTCAGATTACATTATCCATAATAAGACACCAATGTAAGGAAAGTAAACGCAAGAAATAAAAGATATGCTTTCCCTCAAAAATTTTAATAATATTTGACTCTACTGAGTATCTTTTCAAAATTACATCTTAATTCCAACCACCAATCACGCTTGGCATAGGTAAGATAGAATAAGCAATACTTAACAAGACTGATCCTAGATTACAATATAATGAGATCGTAGTATATGAAATTGTCTTTACGACCCTAATTAAAATTAATGGTTCTGATAAGCGAAGAGCCCATAAGCTACGGTCAGCCCATTAATTGTAACGGAATATATGTTAAATATAATGTTATGAAATATTTGCCTATTCCGCTCCATTTATTCTATCTATTTGTCAATGGTTTTCAATGTTTAGTATATTGATAGGCAATGCTTGAATGCTTCCTTAGCTTGACGCCGTGTTTCTTACAACGGTTGTCACGTGTTTTGAACTGGCCAATGAAACAAAAACGTTGAATTTTAAATGGGTAGAATATATACAGTTTTAAAAAATTCCATCTCATCTTGTGTTAAAGCGTCGGCACGGTGAGTCGTAATAATTTTTGATCGTAAAATATCTTATTCATTCTGCATATTTTTCAATAATCCTTTCATACTTTAAATTTATAATTAAAAATTGTTTCCAATTCAGTTAGATATATTTGGCTTTTGTATTGCATTTTTAAGTAATTGTGATTTCAACAATTCTAAATTTTTTGGTGACCTTAAGGTTAAATACCGATTTTTTTGGTGAATAGTTACGTTTCTTATTGGTCAAATTCGTGCAATTTGATAATGGTTTAATCCAAATTTGTCGAGAGCGGAATTATTTCATCCTTTTAAACGGTCACACACATTATTTAGATATTTTCATTTAGATTTGACGATATTGTTGGGAAGATTCGCAGAGCAGATTTTATCTTTTCCTGTAGAAGGTAGTAAATTGAATTTATAGTAGAATTTCTCTGGGTTTTTCGTAGCAATATTGTTAGTTATAGTAAATTTTTCGCTTTTCAGACTTATTTCATTACTTTTTCAGATTATTTGTTGCTTTAAACTATAATTATTATTGCTTACCGTGTCGGCGTTTGATCCATGATGTATCTGTATTGCTTTGCTTATTAAAGAGGTTAAGCACGTGTAAAATTACCTGGTTGTTTTTTTCTTTATCTATAAACATAGTTCCTATCTCAAAGCGAGATAGTAATTATCTTATCTTTATCTTTATCTTTGATTAATTGAGACGTAATTTACGTCCAATTATTGTTTATGTGCCAAGGGCCATCTTAATAAGTTAAGTTACCTATGTGGAGTCATTAGACTTGTTTAAGAGAGGTTATACCTCGTTCTTCTTTTTTTTATTAAAGTCTAGTGATTTTCTATTTGAAGTTGCCGAGAGCCACTGTTGGACAAGTTTCATAACTTTCTTTTAAATTTCTAATTTCAATCATTATTTCTTTTAAATTTCATATTTCTAATTAAAAAAAGAAATACCTTGAGTAGCAGTAATTGTTCATAGTGTCATTTAATCATAATTATCTATAATTTTTGCTGAACTTAAATGGTAATTTAAGTTCTGATTATGTAACCAGTGAATTTTCAAGTTGTTGGTTAAAACCTTGTACATCAAACTGAGGTCCATAGGACACTCTTTTGTATAATTATAATTAGCTGTGTACACCGGTCTAAGACACCCAATTCTTTTTTTTCATGTAAACGTTCAACGTTCCTACAAGTCAACAGTCACACAGATCATTGTGGTGACAGTCGATCCGATAGCAGGCACGTGCAGACAACTGGGAACCATTCCTGGAATGACTGGTAAGCCCTGGACACGCCTATAGCTAGGAAGCTTAGGTACAGGCATTTGAGTTTCCAGAGGAGGTCCCAAACGATCACGCGGTTTGCGGATAATACAAGAACAGTTGGGAACGTAGGTAACGCGTTACTTATATGAAAAAATTGCAAAGACCTAGATTTTATTTATTTTAAATTTGTCAAACACCAAAGCTAATTTCAATTTCATCATTTTGGTAAATCAAATTCTCAATGATCAATTGCATTTGATTGCATTTATAATCTAATTTTAAGCCAATTCTCATTTTTACCATTTTTGTTAACTAAATTCTCAGTAATCAATTATTGTATTTGATTGCATTTGTAATCTAATTTTAAGTCAATTTTCATCTTATGTTCATAACTGCAGTGCACATGGTACCATAAATTGTAATTTAACCATATAGTTAATATATAGTTGTTTTTAATTTACCTTTTTTGATTTATCGCAAGTGGCGCCATATAAATATTAGGCCACCAAGGGAAATCGTTCAATCCACGCCTTCAAATAAACTAACTAAATTAACTTATGCTCTATCCTTACAAATTGGTGAATGAGCCAAATAATAAGTTATAAGTACGACTGAGCTAGAAATTCATCACAAAGTGGGCAACACTAATTAGTTACAAAGTAGCGCCCAACTAATTAATTAAAATAATTAAATACCAATTAGTTATATAATAAGTCAAAATATTTCATTACATAATCCCAAAGTAACTATAATCAAAATGTTTTATCAATAATTAACAATCTGTAAGTATAGGTAAGATAAAATAAGCAATACTTATCAAGAATTTCGATTACCTATGATATTTAGAAAATCTGTCAAAATCGGGAGATAATTGTAGAATCTATCAGACGTCTCTGAGAGAAATTCAATTTATATCAATTTTAAGGCTTAGCCTTAAAAGATTTAAATATAGCCAAATAATATCACTACTTGTTATGTAGTAACTAGAGTAAAGATAATTAAGAAATAATAGTTTACAACAATTTACAAATGGAAATTCCAAAATTAATACTGAATATGTACCTGAGTATTCAATCTCTGTGATACATAGTAGGTACTCACTAAAGATAATTATTTTGATTGATCAGATCAAAATCAAAGTTATGAAGCATAAAGCTAAAGATAGGTATATAATCTCGTGTTGAGATACGGTAAGATAGATTTGCAATCAGATAAATGTACAAGAATGTTACGAAGCTTAAAATTAAAGATATATAATCTCGTTTTAAGATATGGTAGGATAAATTTACAATATGATAAATGTACAAGATTTGATGGATAAGATCAAAATCCAAGATACGAGGCTTAAAGTAAGGTAACTGTAGATACAATAAGGTAAATGTACCAGATAAATCAAAGATAAGATAAAGGTAAGAGAGAGATACGGTAAAGATACTTAAAATTAAATTTTGAAATGTTGGTTTTTCAGTTTAAAAAGATGAAATAATGAAGAATTGTGCAAACATTTCTAAAAGGTAAAAAGGATCACTTATCTTCTTCCAGACGAGAATGCTCAGGGCTTTAAAACGCTTCTTCAGCAAAGTGGCTTCATAACCACGGAGTCATCCCGACCATTTAATCTCCACTTCCCAATCAACAATTACATTGCTACCCACCAGGCTACGATTGGAATGGAACTGCGTCCTGGAATCTCCCGATCCTCTCCTATAGTCTCCTCATTTGCCCATATGAATTGAAATTTAGTACTATCACTCGAACCAGTTCAAATTCAGGATCCCATCAGAGTTGGAGTTACAATTAGAGTAGAGTTAAGTAGGTAGAGTTAAGAGTAAATTTCAAAGTAAAATTAAGAGCCTGATATAAAAAACGAACATAAGACGTCCCAAAATGGCGTCCTCGTGCTGCTAAAAAACGCCATCACTCAATTAATTACCTGATGTTCGGCTCTCTCTCAGTGTCGGCTAATCCATACTAAAATGCCATTGGAGTCAAAAACTATTATATCCAGCCTAGCTGCTATCAATTTCCAGGGAAATTAACAAAACATTTTGACGCCGCCGTCACCGCCTTTACACCTTTTAGGCCTGAAGGTCTATTCGAAAAGGGACTCCTGCTTCAGCAACAATCGGTTTTATTCACCAAGACTCATAAAAACTAACTTCCGCAGGATGACACGAGATCAACCTACTAAACCCGAGTCGATACGAGGTCAATTCAAATACCACCAACTAAGTAATCATGAATTCACTTCCTAATTAGAAAATTCCGCGGTTTATTCGGCATATACATTTTAAATCGGCATCTTCCTCGAAAACTTACAAGCTTCGTCTATTGTAACAGACTGCCCAAGTCCATACATACTTTGACAATTTTCTATGAAACAATTGAATATAAATGAAATAGCTGCAGTTGGATCATCCTTCTTTCGCTCCCCTATCAGCATCGTCGAATCGAATAGCAGCTAAAAGAGCAGCAAATCTCTTCTTGCTCATGACTGCTCTAAATACTTCTCTTCCGGTTCTTTCCGTTGCGAATAAACGGTCTAAATTTTCGTGACTGAATGTGAATTGAATATGGTCGTATAAACTAGAAATCCCAAAAATGCCTTTAACTCAACGATATCAAGATGATGCCTGGAATTAGCAGAATACCTCTCACGCATCGCACGTAAATTTTTGTTTGTATTCTGCTCAATATGTTCTAAAATATTATCACTTAAAAGCATATTCGAGATAGACACAGGAGCCGCAGCCTCGCCGAGTATTTTAGCTTTTGTTTTTAGAGTAGGAACTTTTATTACAATGTTATGTTTTCGTGTTCTCGATGAAGGACGAACTTCTGCACCATCTGTACCGGTTTTAACCATAAATATAGGTTTTGTCACTGTCAGTTACTTCTTCCTCATCACTTTTTACAGGCTCCTCAAATTAAGTCAATTCCGAATCGGTATCGTGTTCAGACTCAATGTTATTGTCCTCCGGCACATCGCCTATATCACTACCACTGTCACATTCATCATCGTACCAATTAAGAAGTTTCCTCAAAATTGCGATCGCCTAAACGTACCCGTTTTGATGGTCCGGCCATCTTTCTTGAAATGTGTGACAAGCAAATAAATAACAAACGGTCCGGTGTCATCTGAGAAACTACTCCTGAACTGTTCCCGGTACAACTTGTAAGAAACTGAGGCAAGACCGTCGCAAATATGGTTGCCTGTCATGCTCCAATAGGGTAAGGATTAGATGTAAAGACAAGCTTGTTGGCGGTCCCAATAACCAATAAGAAATAATTATTTATATCGCGTAGTCTGTCGGACCAGTTAAGGGTTAAAGAAATACATGAGTTCCTGCAAAAAGTTCTTAAATCCCCCTGAAAATAATGAAATAAATTAAGAAAAGAAACAATAGGTAAAAATTAAAAGAGGTACTATAACAGACGCAAACACATGAGTTCCTAAAAGAAACATTATTTACTCTTCCTGAAAACAATGCTGGATTACAAAATGCTCTAGTTTATGGCTAATTTTCCGTAAACAATGAAAAAATATGTTCTGGATACGCCCTTGCCCAGATCAGATTACATCAAACGTCTCCAGAAATTAAGTATTACAGGTTAAGATAAGTTCCTACCTTGCCTTTCCGGCGGCTGTCGATCCAGTAAGCTGATATCAAAGTCACTGACGTACTTCGCTTCCACTTTTTCTTGAGCTGATTGGCTAGCGTTAACATCTTGGAAGTAATCGCTAAAATCGCAATCTATTGGGGTGTCTTCGTCGGCGGGCCCTTCTATAACTTTTAATAATGTTCCTTTCATATCAAAATACCCAGTACCATGGAAATGTTCTTGAATATTCAGAATATTTCCTTCGATGCACGTAGTCATGGCTCACTGTACATTTTCATATTACGCCTTGAGCTGCAACAGTGCAAAAGTTATATATGTTGCCATACACGATGACAACACCCTCGAAAACGGAGTTCTTTATTAGATGTTTGATAAGTACAAGTATATTCTTAAGTGTCGCACTAAAATGATTCAAATGCACAAAGCAGGTGATTATGCAGGCCACAGGACAGATAGGCCTACACTTAACCCTTCACGGGTTGGTTGATGGTTTTCCAAATTTACCTGCTCTTTCGACACTTTTTTTGAAAACCACGTCCTACCCAAACGTTCACCCAAGCGCTCCCAGCGGTTCTCGACCTGTGGTACATGTGCCACCGATATGCTAACCAAAACCTAAAATAAGCAAATAAAGGAAAACCAATAACAGATTAACTCAAATCATCGTAAACAACGCGACAAATCTTATAAATACCTGCATTGAAATAAAGGAAAGATGGCAACAGTCGCCGCGCGGATGCCCAAATTTTCAGTGTATAGACTTGTCTGAGAATTACCAAATTACTTGGAATTAGCATGATTTATCTAGATTTTTTCATTTATTTACAAGTAATTCAAATTTCTACTGCCAATTTCAGTGACATTATTTGAAATTAGGTTATTAGTTCAGCAAACATTTCTGATCTGTGACCTATTCAGCATTCCGATTGATCCAAGATAACGTCTTATGTAGCGTCAGCATTCTATATATTATCCTTATATGATCTTATTTGGATTAGTTTTGTATGTTTCTAGGGATGCTCAAACGATGTATATTATTTGTTCAAAAATTCTTTCTCTTAAATGCATTTGGATTCGGATGAATAGTCAGATAGACATCTGATCTGTGACGTATTGAGCATTCCCATTTATCCAAGGTAACGTCTAAAATAGCGTCAAATTTCGTGCAATGAAAAGACACCTATATATTTTTTTAAATCCGCATTGCGCAAGCGAGTTTTCGAAAAATTATCGGTAATGTTATTATATCTACTGATAAAATAATGGGCGCAATATGATTTTAATAAATTTGGCAAATATCACATAAATTATTTAGATAGCAACTGTCGTCTTTATCTTGTAAACACCTTTTGTGAATCTAAATGAAGCAACTCTTGCATTGAACAAACGATTCTAAATTGAAATCTCTGGCACAAAATAAACATTTATTTTGAATATGAGGTGCAGTTTTAATTAACATTAATTTTATTTCATTTCGGTAAGTGGTCATGTCATAATAATTTTCGGGATTTTCATTGTTACATATTTTCTGAAATATATAAATTATTAAGGGACCGCAGTTAAAATTATCAGTCTGTAAAATATGTTTGAAAGTTTTAGGTTTTAGGTGATCCGCTCTATAGTTGGTTTTATAATACTTGTAAAAATTAATGAAACTTTTAAATTTTAATAAATATAGGTCACATACTCTTAGAGAACTGCCCATCGGATCAATAAAACAATATGTATTTTCTTCAAAGTCTGCTATTGCAAATAGGAAATGACCGCTAACCATAAATGGCATGACTATTTTATTACCTTCTATGTGTACGGTGCTCAAAAAGTAGTCACTAAATAAAGATTGATTAAATATTTGTGTGCCAAAAATTTCTTCTACAATATTATAATCCATATTAATAATGTTAAAAACTATTGTTATTAAAAAGCCAGTGAGCTATGTGTTGTTAGTCAGTGAGGAAAAATCTGAAATTTTTAAATAATTAGCTACTAAGTTGTATTTGTCAAATTGGGCAATAGTTTAATCTCTTTTGCACGGAATCGGCTGATAATAGTGTATGTCTTCTAAAATACGATTTGGTAAAAGTTTAATGTCATGTATTGGCCTCCATTTCCGTTTAGTTTCAGAAAAGCACTGATTAGGACATAAAAGCTCAGGGAGATAGTAAAAATAATAAAATTCTTTGAGCCTGTATAACATTGAATTCCAAAATTTGGTATTGCAATTTATTCTTTTAATTAAAATATCTTTAGATGAGTATACAACAAAATGACACCAGGGTCTATTAAGAATTTCTAAGTAGCCTTGAACCTGAAAGTAATAGCTATGGGTTTTTTTTAATTCATATTTCTGATCTAGATATTCTAAGTCCCAATCGGATGTGAACCTGTCTCTTACTTTTATAGGACTTCTATTAAACCATCTTTGCCAACAAGGCCATTTGGAGAACCAGCTAAATAGGGGTAATTCGAATGAATAATTAGACCGGTTTGTTCTACCGACATATTTTTCTTTTTTGCGTACTCCATTGTGGCATTTTTTTCATTTTGTATGCCATATTTTATAGAAGGTATACCAGATATATCCTTTTTTAATAAAATATTTTTGCTAATTTAATTTCATTTTTATTAGTACATTTAAAAATTCTCCCAAAATTAGATGCTGTGATTCTTTTTCTGCGTTCATTTATCCATTGTTTATTATTTCGTTGTTCTACGGTGCTATTTCTTATTGCCATATATTCTATAGGAGATAAAGAAAGTGAATCTAAAAAGTTTTGAAATTTTTCTTCTAGATTTAATTTAAGTTTTTGTCTTCAATTTTTCCTGAACAAAACTTACAAAGAAAAGTGCCTGAGTATGAATTGTTTAATTTGGGATTATCACATTTTTGATGAACATTCCCACTACATTTATCACACTGTATCCACCAGGCCGTTTCACTAAGTCTTCCAGCATAACAATACATGCAATACTCAATAACGAATGGGTCATCTTTGTCATATAAATGCTTTACTTCAGAGATCTCCGGTACAGATATGTTTTTGAGGAAACTTCCTAAAAAGTGAATTTTTGTCTGTTTCTTTTTTTATTCTATGATTCTTGTGAAACGATTTCGTCGTTAGTTCCCTCTTTATTTTAGCTAAATTATTCTTAGGTATTTCAAATTTTAATTCTTTCCATAATGTTAAAACATGTGTCCTGGATTTACGTATTAATCTGGAAATTTTTAATTTTTTCTGGCTTCCAAGAATATTTATCTTTAAATTTAGAAAATGATTTTCGACATAGCTATTACTTAAACGAGATTTATTATATGTTTTTTTTTAAGCAGCAAAGCTGTCCATAGTGGACAATAAGGCATATATTTGGTTAAAATTAGATTTAAAAAATCTCTAATTAAATAATTCGTTTGGTCGTCCAGTATTTGAAACCCCAATATTTTCAGTAATTTTTCTAAAATGCCTATAAAACGGACTTTGGTCATAAAGTGATTGGTGGGTAAAAACATTTTCTGGTTGTGTATTACGGTAATAGTCAAATTTTGAATCATTTTTTTCTTGTGATATTTCTAACGATTTTAGTTTGATTAATGCATTATTGAAAATTTCATTCAGCCCTGACAATTTAATATAATAGCAGTATTAAAAACCCAGTCAGAAATATCATCCATATCGCTTAAAATAATGCATTTTGCTAAAAGGTCCTTAATTATCATCATTTGATCCTCATTTTTAAAAAACTTATCTGTATCTTTTGATACCATTTTCATAAAATGCGCACAGCATAGGTGAATTGTTATAAATGAAGTCGGTATATATTTTTTATGAATAGTAATGTTGTAAGCATGATCCAAGTAAGTTACAAGACTCATTTCTTTAAATGCTCTGGAAGCCGCGTGGATACTAGCAAATGAAAAATCAGTGACTATGCTTCCAAAAACTGGCCAGTGGTTATTTTTTTCACAAAACCATCTAAATTCGTAAAATAGTTTATAAATTGATTTTGAGTCATGGGAGGCCGAAACCATTTCCAAAACTGGCGCGATAGGCTCTATAAAACTCAATGGTATAACTGCTGAGTATAAATAATCTCGTTTGGCGTTTTTATGAGGTTTCCTTACTATATTGCCAGTCGCATCAAAATATATGATAGGTAAAGCTCCTAAATCATGATTTTGCTTTTTTAAAAAGAAATTTGTTCTATACTAAATGTTTTAACATTAAACGGACTGGCTACTTCCCGGATGCATTTAGGCAGAACGTACCACGTATAAACCATAGGGCAAAAATGGGCCGTTCTGATTGGACCGCGGCGAAACGCGGTACGTTTTGTCTAACTGGAGTCTACACGTGCAAGAAAAGGATTGGCAGGTGTTTAAACGCAACTGCGACAGCGAAGACCTCAAATACCATTCGTACGCAGAACGAAACCAGAAAACAAGGGCCTTCGTTCTACGGGGGTTGGACGGAGACATCCCCATCGCCGAAATTAAACGACAAATACAGGACGAACATGACTTAGCCACGAAAAATGTATTTGAAATGCGAAAAACGCAGGTACCGCTGTATTTAGTAGTATTCGACGCCACAATCACACTCAAAAAACTGCAACAGGAAGTAAGAACGTTAATGAATATTAAGATATCCTGGAAAAACCGCCGCAGCTCTAAGCCCATCATGCAGTGTCGTCGTTGCCAGGGGCATGGTCATTCGATGACTTACTGCAAAAGAGACTTTAAGTGCTCAAAGTGTGGTCAGGGGCACGAAATAACTTCATGCACCTCTGACACCGTCAGATGCGCAAATTGTGGCGGCCCACACCGGTCAATCAACCCTGATTGCCCGGTGTACGTATACAAGCTCAATCAATTGCAGACTACTAACGCAGCAAAAACTACCCCTAAACAGAACTTCGTTCCAGCACCCTTGCCCGCCACGCCGGCCTGGCAGGGGCAAGGACGTCAACACCAAGGCCGGGGTATAAAACCAAGCCACCCACCCCAGAGACAACAGCAGGAGCGACGTCCACCTGCCAAACCGGTTCAAGCAAACAACTACGAAACCGACTTCCCAAATACTTTGGGAGCCGCCCCTCAGCAGGCACCACCTGATCAAAGGCCAAATAGGGTAGGTACCACCCCAGCAAATATTACTGACCATATTTCTAACTTGCATAATGTTGTCAACGAGATAAACTCGCTCGTCAACATCTCTGAATTGTTCTTTGCATTAGACGAGTACTGTCCTATGCTGAAATCCTGCAACGGCGACAGAGTACGTATAATGCAAGGAACAATTCAATTCTTTACACACGAAATTAATAAGTACAACATATAATTGATGATCTTATTTTCCAATGTTTGTCATACATGTATTATCCTGGAATTGTAACGGTATCAGGCAAAAACTCGGCGAATTTAAGCATTTTTTGTATAGTTCCAACTTTCAGGTTGTTTTTCTACTCGAAACTTTTTTGCCAGCAGACTTTTTGCTGAAAATCCGAGGGTATACCGTCGAGCGTCTCGGTAGGCGTGCCCGCGGAGGAGGAGTGGCCTGTCTGGTGCATAGGTCGCTGAGATATAAAAGAAAATCTCGCCTAATCTCGCGCATTGAATACGTGTCTATCGAGCTAGAGGGCGGCCTATGCATCACCGGCGGTTATGCTCCACCTGCACTGCGACGAACACAGAATGATTTCACTGTTTTCTTAGAGCCCGGAAAGAAGTCACTATTAATTGGCGACTTTAATGCCAAACATATTGAGTTTGGCGACGCATATACCACTCACAAGGGCACTGTTCTGAGAAACACGTTAGAAAACAACCTGGAAATCCTGTATCATCGAACAAATTATCCAACCTTCCATAGTGGAAACCGGTCTTCGTTCCTGGATGTAGCAATGACCCGGGGAATGGCAGGTGTAGCGTTGCCTAAAGTCATTAGCAACTTTAATTCGGATCACTTGCCAATTAAGATGAGCCTAAGTAACGCTAGGCGGCCGGAAGCCTATGGGACTTATATATCCTATAAAAATCTGAATTGGCGAGTGTTTCGACAAAGGCTAAACGAGGCAACTGTCATCCCGCGGCAAATTGAAACCATCCAGGAGCTTGAGACAGAAGTTGACACTCTAACCCGCAACATCCGGCACGTCAGAGACGCTTTATGTCCTGTAGTCAGGAAGAAACCATTCGTGGAAACTCTTCCTGACGAAATCATAAACCTAATCAGTTTCCGGAATCGAATTCGGCGTAGATGGCAGAGAAATCGCGCTGCAATTGACAAGACCAGGGTCAACGCTCTGACGGATCAGATCAGGGAGAATATCCGTAAATACAGGGAAGCGGCCTGGATGAAGTTTGTGAATGAGCTCGGCACGGACGATGGTTCCCTATGGAAGCTTGCGAGACAGGTTAGAGGAGGCCCAGTTCAAATTCCCGCCATTCTACATAATGGCGAGGATATCCTTAATGACCGTGGGAAGACTGAGGCCTTCGCTGACTTTCTCGAGAGTGTACATGGGGAAATACCGGACACCGTGCCATTGCACGCTCAAATCACAGAGGAAATAAGGCCCTTTAAAAAACGATATCCAATTCCGCCCCCTGTAATGGAGAAACTTCTGGTCACCCCGTCTGAGCTTCGCAGTGCTCTCTGTCGTCTGCCAAAGAATAAGGCTCCGGGACCTGACACAATCCCTAACCTTCTCCTTAAAAACATCCCTACCAAAACCTTGATACAACTAATGCATATTGTGAACGCTATACTTCGCCTACAACATTTCCCTAAATCCTGGAAGATCGCGTACGTGGTACTGTTCCCCAAGCCCGGGAAAGACCTCAAGCTTACCAGCTCTTATAGGCCTATTTCTCTTCTCAATACACTGGGCAAACTCACCGAGAAGCTCTTATTGCCCAGGATGAACAGGATAGCCCTGAACCGTCATGTACGCCCCCGGGAGCAGTTCGGTTTTCGCAGCGAGCATAGCACTTGCATGCTTGCTGCGAAGATCGTGCAGGATATATATGACGGATTCAATATAGGGCATTGCACATCCCTATTACTCCTGGACATTGAGAGAGCCTTCGACCGGGTATGGCATGATGGCTTGCTGCATAAGCTATTCATCAAACACAGCTTTCCATTGCACTTCGCAGCGCTATTAGAGTCGTACTTGGCCGGGCGCGCCTTCTCGGTGCGTATAGGTAAATCCCTCTCATCCCGGAGAGAGATCAAGGCGGGGGTGCCTTGATCTCTCTCCGGGATAGCAGATCTTCCTTCCCACCCTGAAACGTCCTTAGCGCTCTACGCGGACGACACAGCCCTCTATTCCCACTCCTACACCGCGCAGGAGGCGACAAACAACTTAAGCGCTCACATGGAGTTAATAACTCAATTCTATACTGACTGGAAGATACGACTCAACCCCGGCAAAACGGAGTTGGCCGTGTTCGCCAGAAAGTTCACTAATATCGAAACCGCCCCTATCCTAGTCAACAACATCCCTATCCATCCTAAAAATCCTGTAAAGTACCTAGGAATCATTCTTGATTCAAAGCTCAACTTTAGCAAGCACATAAGCCATGTGCATGTCAAAAACAGGGATGCCCTGCAAAAGTTGAAGCCTTTGATCAGGAATGGTTCCTGTCTCAGCCCCTCAAATAAACTCATCCTTTATAAATCTATTATTAGGCCATACCTGACTTATGGTGCACCGGTCTGGTGTTCTGTGGCCGACACACACCTCAAAAGACTGCAAGTATTGCAAAACAGGCATTTAAGGGCTGTATTCTCGGCGAGTCGTTACACTAGAATACGGGACTTGCACGCCTGGGCAGGTATCGACTATATCAACGAATATGTCGATAAGATGGCGTGCAAGTTTTATACGTCTGGAATACTCGGCTCGCCGAGAACTGCCCATATTGCAGATTTGAGGTCTGAGTCGGTCGGCAGACCCAGACACGGTCCCATACACCGCAAGACGTCGATATTCTTCCAGGCGCCACGGCCGCCCGAATAATAGATCTTCCTATCACCCCTCATCCCTAAAACTCACCCCTATCCACCCCTTCAGCGCCCCCGGGGTGGTCACGAAAATGCCGATACCAGGAGCGCAGAAGTTAGACATCCCAAATCATAGTCTATCGCTGCCCGAGGTAAGCCCCCTCCATCACGCTGAAAACGTGGTGGGCGGGGCTTGTTAAGGGACCTCGACGGACTATATATACGGTCCAAAAATCGTACTATAGCAGTCTTAACACTGCTTTCGAGTCGTCTCCATGCTCCCCTGCTCCGGCAGGCGAAGTATGGTCTAGCGCGCCGAGACTATGCCTGATATTATGTTGCAATTCTCACCTCACTGAGGCTAGAATAACCTAGCTTCCTACCTTTCTACCCTATGTGTATGAATGTGTGTGTTTGTCCCGTATATGTGTGCGTATGTGATACCAAAGAAACGTGAAATGGGGTTTTTCCTACTGTTTTCCCCATGTTATTACCCCTCATCTATCCCTATCCCGGAAAATAAGTCATCAGTTCCATTGCCATCCGTGTTGTACTTATTAATGCAAAATTTCTGAAAGGCAACAGCCTAAGTAGAATAGATACTTGCTGGGATGGTACCTTACTACTAGCCGAAACATGGCTAGGGCTTAACATCGGCCCATTTTTTCTTATGTATACTGCGTGCTGAGAGGTGTCTGAGGCGCCTGTAGGGCGCTCGTAGCCTAACTGTGCAATGTATCGTGAAATAGTATAGCTATGTATAGTAGTTTAAGGTATATATTAACAATTGTAACTACCTATGAATAAATGTTGCTTGCTTGCTTGGTACGGATTGCCCCACATTATTCTCTTTTGAATTTTCTTCGTGTGTTAAGTGCTTATGTAATTTTAACAGTATTGATTTGAAAACTACATAAAAATAGTTTAGGTTATTTATTGCAAATAATAATAAACTTACAGTAACATGTATATTATGTACGAGTATGTAATATATGTAAAGGTGGCTATTTGTGTTCTAAACTAAAAGAACAGCTACTAGAGTTTACTCTACATCTAAAATATTAAGTATCTACTTATAAAAAGTAACTTGAATTAAAGAAATAGTTAATAAATATTGACGAATAATTATTTTTAACTTATTATTTTTGTACCTAATGCCCAGAACCATGCCCTTTGACATGGGGCACATTGTTATTTATGTTACTTGCTAGGTTATGCTTTCTTTTTTTTCTTTCAATAACTTCATTTGAAGCTGGGCGACCAGTTGGCATTCGTTTACTGCCTCTTGTGACCCCAGGGTTTCTTCGGGCTATTGCAGTAGGTTGCAAATAATCTTCCCTTTTCACACGCGCAAAATCCTACATTCAAATCAACATCGTATAATATTTCTGCATTAGTATTACTGGGTACTTTGTAATTAAAATAATCAACTATCTTTACATCTTCTTTTCTTAAATATTATGCATGTTGGATTTGGGATTTTAAAAGAAGTCTACGTGTGTCTGTACGACCATTAGCAAAATTTCTTAAACGCCTGATGTAATATTGCTCTAATACTGTACATGTAAAATCAACCAACGCTACTGCGTTGTAAGCTTTACAACGACTGAGAACAACATCTTTGTAAATACGGACACAAATTTCGGAAAAATTGTTTGTTTGATTTCCGTGTGTAGTTGAATCACGATAAGCTAGACACCATTCTTGTTTACGATTCCAATATGTTTCAATGTAACGTATCAACTGCAGATAAGAACTGCCTATCACATTTTCATGAGCTTCTTTAAAGGCTTCTTCCGCTTTCCTTTTAGTAGAGGCAATTAATATATTTTTTAAACTATTATACAAAATTGGCCTATGTTCTTTTGGTACATCGTGCTTTTTCTCCCATAACCATCTCCAAACGGCTTGCCCTATGTGAAATGAGCAAGGAAGCAAATTGGCTGAAGGAAAAACTTCTCTTAGGGCTTGACGCTCGGCATCACTATCATCAGTCATGATTATTTTTGGTTTTTTACGACCGGCAAACGCCGATTATTCCTGGCAAGCCACCCTAAAATATAAATTTACATTCCTCTAAATTACTGTAAGTATATCAATCGTTAACTCATGGTAACTGATTTGCTAACTCAGACACTTTTCCACATTGTATACAAAATTATAAACATACCTTTATATGAAGATGCCTTTTTTTGTTTCCTTAGTTGTTAGTTTAATGACGATTGAAATTGAAGCATCGCAACTTAGATTTTTAGATTTTTTTTTTTCTGTGTTCGGTTTTACCTTTTTAAAGGAACTGTGACGACAAACATAGTCTTTTCTAAAAATAAAAATTAGCTCACAGTTTCTTTGATGTTTTTTAAAACGGTATCTTTAAAAGAGAAAATTAATGTAAAACATCCCCTTTACATTTTTGAAAGTAGGTAGATACCTATCTGTACTTACTTAGATCAGTTTTCAAACGAGAAAAAAACTTTCACGCAACCGACTCAAATATGTGCAAGAATCCCACGGCAGCAAAAAAGAAATAAAAAAAAAAATAAATGTAAAATTTAGTCTATGCATGGGATCGAGCCTTTTTACATTCAATTCAAAGTCAAATTCCAGCATGCTTGACATATTTCGTATATGCGATAATATTTACATTGACATTACGTCGAAGTGCACTTCATTGTATAAAACGCACAATGCAGCTGCTGTCTTTGTGATTCGAAAAAAGCGTTTGATTGTGTCAATCATTTTATTTTATTTTACAAGTTGGAGAAGTATGGCTTTAGAGGTAATACTTTGAAGTGGTTTAAATCATATTTGACCGAAAGAAGCCAAAAAGTGTTGTTCGGTGGTCAGCTCTCAGATAGCCAAGCAGTAGTTCATGGTGTACCACAGGGATCTGTGTTGGGACCAGTTTTATTTCTACTATATATTAATGATATTACAAGCCTAAAAATTAACGGTAATTTTACGCTATTTGCAGACGATGCTACTATAGCATGGAGCCATAAGAGCGAGGTAGAGCTTAGTAACATGGTGAAAAAAGATATTCATGAAGTAAAAAATGCTGTGACTGCAATTTGTTGACGTTAAATATTAAGAAGACATGCATAATGAACTTTAAATGCGATATTGAAGTGACCTTGGGTGACATCTTCTTAAGAACCTGAATGAAAATAGATTCTTGGGTATCTATCTGGATACAGGTTAAGTTTTGAGGGCCACATAAGGACATTGCAATCAAGGATTGCTTCGGGATGCTTTGGAATGAGGGTTTTAAGCAGTCAACTAGAAAGACAGACTGTAAGGGTTGCTTATTTTGGCTTGATTGAGTCCCACTTAAGGTATGGTATTTGTTTCTGGGGGAGTTGCTCAAATCAGCTGTTTAATAAAGTTTTTCTTCTACAAAAGCGTGCGGTCAGGTATATGTGCAGAGGTCCTGCGCGGGCCTCATGTGGACCGTTATTTGTGGAGCTCAGGGTGTTGACCTTAGCATGCTTGTTCATTTTAAAAACAGCATCTTTAATTAATACCATCTAGCACTCAAATAAAAAGATCTATTATTTACCATAGCAAAGCCATATTTAACCATCTAAATAAATAAATAAATAAATATCGTCTTTATTTGTTCATTTGGTATGTGTACAGGTACTAGTTTACCACCATACACACACCATGTGTTGGGTAGGCGAGATTTAACCAATGGTTACTCTTGCATCTAACCATACCCACACATAGCATGCTTACATTTTATTTTGGGCAGAAATTGCATATCATTAATTATTATTAAAAAGAAAAGCACAAAAATCAAAAACAAGTTACACTATAGTTCTACTTTTCAACCAATTGCCTGTTCATGAAGTAGTAACACTTTACACTTTTTTCTAACTGAGCTTATGCTGGTGCACACTTTAACATCGAGGGGCAATGAATTGTAAATGGATACAGCCATATATGTGAAGGAGCGCTGAAATAGAACTGTCTGGTGGTGAGGCATTGTGAGTAGATTGAGACCGCGAACAAGTCGGTTGTGTATGAGGTTCCGAGATATAAGTTTTTCTCTAAGATAAATAGGGACTGAAGACTTTATAAGCTTTATTAAGAAAACAACAAATTATAGTTTAGTTATTCGCTATTCGCAACCACCTCAGTTCATTAATTTTCTGTGACACATGGTCATATTTCCTCATTCCATATACAAAGCGACAACATACATTTTGCACCTATTGTAACCTATTTTTTGATACAACATCCAGACATGTATAATAAACCACATTACAATAATTAAAAGTGGATAAGATTAAGGATTCACACAACTTTTTCCTCATTTTAAAATTAAGCAAGAAACGATTTGCACACAATACTTTAATTTTTGCAAGTCCTTTGTAAAAGCAACTTTATGTGTTCCTCATACCTCAAGAATACATCCATGACAACAGCCAGGTTTTTAGCAGATTTTACAAAAATTAAGTTTTCATTAGCAATAGTTAAATTGATTGATTGTTCTAAAAAAGTTCTTTTAATTTCTGAACAAAATAACAATACCTGTGTCTTATTTGGATTAATTTTCAAATTGTGGCTCAATGAATAATGCAATATGTCATTTAGATCATCATTCACATGTTCCATTGCATTAATGGGATTTAGAGGATCAAAGTAGTGGAGAAGCTGAGTGTCATCCGCATAAGTCTGTATATGAGAGTGCGACACCGATTCACAGATATCAAAAGTATACACCAAAAACAACAGGGGCCCTAAAATAGAACCTTGTGGAACTCCTGAAATTATTTCACCTGGATCTGAAAGACTCTCACCCACTCGGACTCTCTGACGTCTACCAGTTAAATAGTTGTGAATAAAAAGGACAGAAGACGCACTAAAACCAAGAAAATGCAGCTTGGCACAGAAAAGGTCATGATCAAGCACATCAAATGCCCTAGAATAATCCAAAGTCACCAATATGGCAGCCATTTTTTTTTATCCAAAGCTCATTGTCATTCAGATTAGACAGAGCCGTTGATGTCCCATGTCCCTCCTGGAAACCTGACTGATGGACTGGCAGTAAATTGTTAGACTTTAAGTATGAGATAATCTGTGTGTAAACTGCCTTCTCCAACACCTTAGACATTACCGGTAGCAGACTGATAGGCCTAGTTTGGCATAGAGTTAATAATAGACTCCTTCCATTTCACTGGAAAATGTCCAGTTTCAAGACAGCAATTTATGATGTGTGTAAGATGAAACAATATAACAGAAAGGCTGAGTTTAAGCATAAATAGTGTAAGATCATCATTACCAGGCGCATTTGATTTTAATTTATATACATATTCTTGAACCGACTGTGGTGTTTCCAACTTGAAATCAAAAGTTAAAAATGCATTTTTTTGATTATTGTTATAGAAATCAATTTTTTCTGCACAAACATTTGATTTGTTGAATACTTGTAGAAAACAATCATTTATTTGGTTGGCATTCTTCAGCATTTCTGGAAGCTCAGATGTTTTTTTCCTGGTCGAGTACACATTAAATGTTTGAAATCCTTTCCAGAGTAGTTTTGAGTTTCCCTGTCGCTCTAAAAACTCCAAATAACCCAATTTTTCCCTTCGGACAGTGTAAAGTGTAAGATTACGCAACATTTTATAATTAGCTAGATTTACCTCAGTTTTATTTTGTTTATATTTTGTCAATGCTCGATCTCTTTCCTTCACAAGCTCTTGTCTCATCTCCATTAGCCATTTCTTGCCGCCCTGTATAATTATTCTCCAACGAAAATAAAATTAATCATTTCAAACAAGCATGACGTATTAAGTCTGCTGAGACCGCATTCTAGCTGTGCGTCGACCCAGAAAAATGCAATGCAGCAAATTACGCAACAAGCAGGTCACCGGGTTAACAATTAAATAATAACATAATATCATCATTTTTATATACATGTACATATGTTTATAGTATTTAAATTAGGAACTTTTTTGTATAAATACGAATCAAATTGTTAAATAAAATCAGTACAAACCTAAAGCTGTTTGACTCAACTACTCCCTTTGAAACCTTTCAGCTTTCAGGCTATTTATTCTACATGTCTAGAAAATGCCCTACTATACAGTCTACAGTAAATTAATCTATCAAGGGCTGACTAGACATTTTGGTTCTTCGAGCCGGATATTGTGACCGAATTAGCTTGTTCGCTAGAAACCAGGCGCAGCCCCTTTCAGTTCCAAAGGAGTAATGTTTGCGTATCTCCTTGAAAATTCCAGCAAAGGAGTTCCTACCTGTTGGGATTTTGCTACTAAAAGCGTTCTTTTTGATTTTGCTCATCAAAGAGAAAAATTTCTTTCCTTCAGGATCAGGACTCCCCTCCTTCAGCTCCTCTCTCTGGTCCGTGTGTATCGAAGGCAGAAAGAGCCATTTCTTTTAGTTTGATCCGCATCTCGTCCAGGCCGTCCCCTATTTCTTGATTCAGGGTGGCTTGCTTTTCCTGTTCTTGAGGGAGTGAGTTCCCTTGCTCAGATGGTAAAGGAGCGTCGGGCTCCTCATTCTTGTCGGCCATGAAATCAGGGAGTGTAGGAAAGTCGAAGAAGCTCGAACCGATAAACTTGAAGGCATCAACAAACTTGCTGGGGGCTGCAAACTCCTTTTCTCCCACCATATAGAAATGCACCTCTCTGTATATGCCTTGGAGCGCTAACCTCTCCCAGCTTTGAAACGTCTGGCCAGTGATGGGCCTGGCGTGAGCACCTTCTTCTCATTTCGCCATCAGATAATTGGATGACAACACTTTCTCTGGTTCTTCCTCGACTTTCCTGGTACTGGCGTGAGCTCGTCTCTTTTTCTAAACTCGGCGAAGATGTTTGCCATAGTGGCCACGAACCTGCCCCATCTGTACAGCTCCTGTGCCGGTGTCTTATCAGAAGAAAGTGGCAGGCCGGTCTCGTCTCTTGGGATTTGTACCACGGCGTCGTGGAGGGCGTCGTGCCCCGCGTGGTCGATGTCGTGGAGGTGGGGGAGGAACTGCTCTTCGATTCCTTTAAAATCCACATGCTGGTATACGCACTGTAGTTGATGAGTGCTGCGGCCCGCAGCAAGGCCAATTGGCACATAACGAGCGCTCTCAGGGTCTTTGAGCGCAACATCTCTCCACATGCGGCCCTCGCTCGTTGAAAGGCAGTCCTCTCTAACCGACCAAATCTCTCCAAGGTTGGTGTGGACGATCTTGACGTGTTCTGATCCTCTAACAATTGCGGGTCCGTGGCGATCTTGAAAATAAGCCTCGCTCGAATACAAGTTCATACCCAGGAGCTCGCTAACGTGGCGAATTCTCCCCGAGTTTACACGCTCCTCAACGAACGGATTCTGTAATAACCTGACGACTTGTCCTAACGTTGAATTGTCACAAAGGGCAGACAGAACTCTTAGCTTGCGCAGGGATGCGAACGTGGTGGACAGATCCAGTTTGAAAGAATGCTTTTGCGACTTTAGACAAGCTCTCTCTAAAGATTTACTCTTTAGCAAGAATCCATAGGTCGCTGGTTCAAATCCGGCTCGAAGGACCAAAATGTCTAGGCAGCCCTTGATAGTTTAATTTAATGTAGACTGTAGTAGGGCATTTTCTAGACATGTAGAATAAATAGCCTTTGAAGGGTTTCAAAGGGAGTAGTTGAGTCAAACAGCTTTATGTTTGTACTGATTTTATTTAACAATTTGATTCGTATTTATACAAAAAATTCCTAATCTAAATACTATAAACATATGTACATGTATATAAAAATGATGATATTATGTTATTATTTAATTGTTAACCCGGTGACCTGCTTGTTGTGTAATTTGCTGCAGTGCATTTTTCTGGGTCGACGCACAGCTAGAATGCGGTCTCAGCAGACAATACGTCATGCTTGTTTGAAATGATTAACTTTATTTTCGTTGGAGAATAATTATACAGGGCGGCAAGAAATGGCTAATGGAGATTAGACAGCTCTTTTAGAGCAGGGGTGAGCCAAGGGGCCGGAGGCTTAGTTACCCGTGATTTCTAAGAGGGACATGGTTTTTAAAAAGTATGGACAGATATGTGCTGATAAATTCAACTTTTTCATCAATGTTATGGGTATAAAAATATTATCCCAGGGAACAGCTTGTAGATCAACATAAAAATTGTTTTCATTAAAGTTCTTGAAATCTCTGTATGCAACAAATTTCTGTTTACTTATATTGGGGTGAATTTTAAAAGAACAGAAAGTTAATTTGTGGTCACTTATGTTACCAGTATCAATAGCACCTGAAGAATCAATCTAATCATAGTCACTAACAAAAACAGGATCCAAGAGTATAGAAGAAAGTTCACTCTCTCTAGTTGGAACATTTATTATCTGATTGAAACCTAGAGTTTCAAAAGAATCAGCCAAAGCATTAGGCAAATTACATGGCATCATGTCAACATTAAAGTTACCAAGAACAATAACGTAATTGTACTCAGCCAGAAGTTCTGGAAGGAGCTGATCAAAAGCATTACACAAGATAAGATGTTTTTTTTTGTACGATAAACTACACCTAGAGCAAATATTTTTCCTGGATTTATCTTTATTTTTAGCCAAATATGTTCAAAGCCAGCAATATTTGGGATCTGCAAGTCAAGAACCTCACTCTCATACTCTACACGGACATACACTCCAACTCTCCCCCCCCCCACCCACGTCCCACCATTCTGTCTACCCTGTAAAAAACAAAATATTCAATATTTACCTTATCAGATGATATTGTTGGATTTAGCCAAGTTTCTGTTACTCCTACTACATCAAAGTTTTTATCCTTAACAATATCAGAAAATTCATCAAAGCCAGTAAATATAGATCTGAGATTCAAATGGGCCACACTAAAAACAGAACCTTTTTTCCTCTATGCATGCATTTTGAGTTTCAGAGTAATATTCAATCTTTTCCTGTTCTATTTTGACAATTTTTTGCATACATGGACATGTTCGGTCTAAAGACGAGTGGTGTATATTCAGATCTATACCCTTGCCCTTCGATGTTTTAATACAATTAATACAATTCATAATTGCTGACTGACAGTCTTTATAAGAATGATCTTCAGATGAACATTTTGAACAAACTTTTTTTGACGTACATTCCTTCCCAGATAACACAAACATATCCAAAAGACATCCGTTGGATGTCCTGCGGACGACCACCCGAAAATGCATGAATGTCCATTGGACATCCAGATTAAGTTCTGAGGATGTCCCATGGACATCCATTGGCTATCCCGTTGGCACAGCTCTGGAGCATTTCTGGTTAGCTAACCAGTTATGGAATGTCCATAAGGCATCTATTTATAGACCATTCATGGAATACTCTTGGACATTCAATGGATGTCCATAAGGCATCTATTTACATACCATTCATGGAGGAATACTCTTGAACATTCAATGGATGTCCATAAGGCATTTATTTATAGACCATTCATGGAATACCCTTGGACATTCAATGGATGACCATAAGGCATCTATTTATAGACCATTCATGGAATACTCTTGGACATTCTATGGATGTCTATAAGGCATCCATTTATAGGCCATTTGTGAACAAAATCTGGAAATTAAATAAACAAATTTTGCTGCTAAACAACTTTAGCGAACATTGTTGGAAAAAAGCTATTTTGTTTTAGTAGCTATTTTGGTGGCAAATATTTATGGTTACCAATTTTCTTATAAAGTATATATACCGGGTGTGGATTTAGTGAGGGATTTTTCGATAGATGGTAAACGAAAAAAAAAATACAAAAGTTTTATAGTTTAAAAGTGTGCATCTACTAAAAATAGCGACGTTGCCGCTTCTTGGCTAAATCTGGCAACACTTTGCTATTTTAAATAGAATACCCTGTATATAGGCCTATATCCATCTTCAATTGTTTTTTAAATATTGATAGATGAAAATTGACATTTTGTAACTTTTGACAGTATAGATATAAAATCTAAACGGTTTGAGATCGAACAAAAAGGTTTGCACCCTATCTTAACTTTTCATAAGCTATTATTTGACACTAACTTTACATTTAACCAGAGGTTGAATTTAACCCGAACTTTTTAACCTCTGGTTAATTTTAAAGTTAGTGTCAAATGATAGCTTATGAAAAGTTAAAATAAAAATGTGCAAACCGTTTTGCTCAATCCCAAACTGTTTAGATTTTATATAGGCTGTCCTAGTTACAAAATGTCAAATTTCATCTATCAATATTTAAAAAATAATTGAAAATAGGCAGAGGATATTATACATAAAATGTTTGTAAAATATTTAGTGGAATTCAAAGATACAATAATATACAGGCAGAGTTGGGCAAACTACTTAAAAAAAGTAGTTGAGTATAACTACTAACTACTTTAACAAAAGAGTAGTTAAACTACTAAGTAGTTTAACTACTCGTGTCAAAAAGTAGTTAAACTACTAACTACTAGTAATTTGTACTCAAATTTTCAACTACTTTTTTAACTACTATGACGTCATAACATATTTTTTATTTATTTATTTGAGAATATAAAAATATTATATAAAATATGAAAATAGCATACATTTAAATAATAAAACAAAGACAATATTGCTGTACCTAAGTGCGATATTCTATTTACGCAAAACACTTATAATTATATCAACACAAAAAAGCCTAATATCCCTACTTTTTATTAAAAGATACTCCATTAGATTTAAGAAAAACTAAATGTTCAAAAAGTTCGTCTGCAATTGCGTGTCTCCTTGGGGAGTTAAGCAAAGTGGCGAAATTAAACATTCTTTCCACTGGAGCGCTGCTTGGTAAAACTGTGTTGTATTTAATAAATATTTGCTTTATTAACTTGTACTCGTTTAGTGACTCAATATTACCCCTTTAATCGTCTAAGTATTGTAAAAGCTCTAGTTCAAGCTTACTTTTACAGTAATTTTTTTCTGATTCATTATCATGAGCATGGGGCTCATGGGAGGAACTATCCTTATGTAAAGGCTTCTCTTTCAGGGTTGCTTCTTCCTTAAAATCAAAAAATTCATTTCCGGGGTGCAAATTCTCTTCTGAATCTGAATTTGATTCACGAATTATTGAATCATTTGGGAATAAGTCCCAACAGGCATTAACTACGATTTTGATAATTTGTTCATTATTGACAGAAGGACTGATCTCCTTATATACACTAAGCCATCTTAGTTTTATGCTTGGAATGGTAACGGCAGCGATTACAGCTTACAGCCTCGTTAATGCAAAAAAGCCTTTGGAATCTATTCTGGAGGGACACAAGTAATTTGTCGATAACAAACTGTAAATTTATAATGTTTGTGCTCAATTTTAACTTCTCTAATTTTACTTTTAAAGATACTATACTCGGCAAAAGATATCCGTAAAAAGTAGTATTCTCGCCTTGTAAAAATAACAACGTTCCGGCTATAGGTGCTAATACTGCTGCGTATTCCTCCAAATAAATAATGTCGACATCTTTAAAGCCATCCTTAATGTCAAGCTTTTCGCACAAATATTTCAGTTTTGCCTTTTCATCCAAAATTTGTTTGATGGACATATAGAACGAATCCCATCGTGTTACGGACGGGTAACTTAACGTGCGCCCTAAGACACCTCTATCAGAATAAAAAAGTGTATTTGAGCTTGTTTGTTCTATACTCAAAATTATCTTAAGTAGTTAAATACTTTAAAAGTAGTTAAACTACTTCTCAAGTAGTTGAGAGTATAAAAAGTAATTAAACTACCAACTGTAGTTGGAATTAAGTAGTTAACTACTTTTTCAACTACTTTTTTGAGTATATAACTAAAATAATAAATATACTCAAGTACAACTACTTCAATGGAACAAGTAATTTGAGTACAACTACTTGTATCAAAAAAGTAGTTAACTACGTAGTTAACTACTTTAGTAGTTAACTACTGCCCAGCTCTGTATACAGGGTACTTTATTTAAAATAGCAAAGTGTTGCCACTTTTAGCCAAGCAGCGGCAACGTCGCAATATTAAAAATATTTTTAGTAGATGCACACTTTTAAATCAAAAAAACTTTTGTATTTAAATTGCTTTTCTAACTTTCTCCGAAGA
Source organism: Pissodes strobi (assembly GCA_016904865.1). NCBI lineage: Eukaryota > Metazoa > Arthropoda > Insecta > Coleoptera > Curculionidae > Pissodes > Pissodes strobi. The sequence goes on along the minus strand of MU184466.1, from coordinate 12,939 downwards.
ATCTCTCACTAAATGGAGACCCGGCATAAGTCTTAGAGGGGAGCCTGAGGTTATAAAAACATGGGGAAATAAGAACCAGGGTAGATTTTTCATCTCAAAACAAGTCTAAAAAGTTTGGAAAAATATTTAAATGGTTCTTAACCGCCATATTTATATCCAAAATAATTTATCCTCCATATTATAGAATTTCTCATTTTTATTATTGCTATTTCAGAGTTGCAAATTTTAGATGGTGCATCATAAGAAATCTCTTTTTGGATTGATTATAAGTTTGTTATATTATAATGTATCATTTGTATGCAAGGGTTAATATTAAAGATTGTTGATGATATCAGGAATCTATTGTGAATATATATACTTTTTTTTATTTGTGGAAATAAGAACTTGGACCTATCGGTAATAAGAACTTAGCAAAATTCAACAAAATTATAGTTTTTCTTATAACTTATACTTGGAATTACTTGCCATGCTTGTGAGGAAAAAGGGAATAAAAACTTTATTTTTTATGGACCCATAAAAATGGGGACATACACTTTCCACATGAATAAGCTTCATCTTATTCGATCTGTGTATAAAATGTTTTAAAAAGAAATCCAAAATATGGAGCCATATGCCATGTAAACATATTTTGACAAAAAACAATCTCTTCTTAAAATTTTCTTTATGTATTATTTTTAAGTTGTTGATTTAAAAAACAACAAATATTCTGTTGGTTGTTTAAAGTTTTTTTTCTCAAGCTATATCATCAACATAAATTTAAAACTAAATATTTCAATCAAAAAATGAAATTTAGTGAAAAATAAAATGGACATCATTACAATTTTAAGATGCTGTTACTTTTTTGTTATAGATTTTTTCTTAAAACTGTTAATACACATATTAAAGGTTACATATAAACCTTAACAAACCTCATCTCATTGATTGCTATAGTTTTCTAAATAAATAATTAAAAGATTAACAACCAAATAATGTGATTTTTATTTTTTTAACAGCTAATACCTTTTGAACAGTTTGAGCCACATTTTTCAGATTTTTGGAATGTAATAAGAACATTAAATTTGTTCCTTGTTTCTGTTATGGGTCTAAGTCAGGCCATGCCTATAACTTCTTTTGTATGATCTACTATAAATAGACATGAGTAGGCTGCTTCTTGCATGTTACAAGGACTGATTATATTCAGCTATCGTGTAGCGAATGTATTGTGTTTTGTGATAGTGTATTGTTGATTGTGTACATGGGCGGGTGTCAGTGTTAGTTGTGAAACCTAACATAGTCATATGGCACCTTATAGGTGCTGCCAGGGCGGGAGGGGGTCAGCGACTGCTGTAGAATCGGAGTATTCAGTCTCTCTCAACTCTTTCGTAATAGTTTCCTATTAGTCGAGAGTTGAAAGACTCGAATGACTCTAGGCCCGTGTCGCGGTGGAGTATAGACCCCCTCACGTACCTGGGCGCATCTAAAATTATCCGGAGTACCTTATTCTGTACTCTCTGTAAGTTTGAGAGTTGATTATTGTGGCATATGCTCCAAGTGGGGCTCGCATACGTCAGCACAGATCTAATGAATGACTTGTATATTAGGAGTTTAGTCCTGATGTTCAATTTACTCTTAGCGTTTAATAGCGGATATAGAGCGGCTATTTGGCCATTTGCTCTAGATATAGTTGGTTTTGTGTTTTCAGACCAGTTGAGCCTCCTGTCGTAGATAAGCCCTAGGTATTTGGCCTTTGTTTGCCAGGTTATCTTGGACCCGGCCAATCTAACGGTGGTTTCGGGGGTGGCTAGACGGGACTTGGAAAAGAACACTGCCTGGGGTTTTCCCGGGTTCAGCTTTATTTTCCAGTCCCACAGCCACATCTCTAAAAGGTTGATATGCCTCTTAAGCCTTAATAAGACGATGCGTGGACTCTTTGACGCTGCTGTTAGAGCCGTATCGTCCGCAAACAAATACAGCTTGGTTAGTGGGGTCTTTGGAATGTCGTGTGTGTAGATTTTATAAAGAGCCGGCGACAACGGCGAGCCCTGGGGGACACCTGCGCTGATAGGCTTAGTCTGTGACTCTGTATGATCCAAGGCCACTATGAAGGATCTGTTATGCAGGTAGGATTGCATTACCTTGATTAGTTGGTTTGGCATGGCTAGTCTTATCATTTTCATGATCAAACCGTCATGCCAAACCTTATCGAAGGCTTTTCTGACATCGAGGAATATTGCTCCCGTATGCCAACGTTTGTTGAAGCCCCTGAGGATGTCAGAGGCCAGTCGTACCGTCTGGTTAGTAGTACTTAGCCCTGCCCGGAATCCGAACTGTTCCGGGGGTAGGGCTTGCGTATTGTCCAGGAATCTGTTGATGTGTCTGAGCATTATCCTCTCCACCACCTTGCCAAGGCCAGAGAGAAGGCTTATAGGTCGGTAGCTACTTGCCTTGTTGGGGCTTTCCCTACCTTTCTTAAGCAGAATGACCTTCGCCTTCTTCCAAGCGCTTGGAAAGTGGCCAAGAGTGATAATTGAGTCTGTGATAGTCGCCAAGTCCGTGAGTATGTTGTCCGGTAGTTTCTTCAACGTTAGGTTAGTAATTGAGTCAAGCCCTGGGGCTTTGCGTGGGTTAGTTTGCCGCACAATGTCTTGGATGTCAGTCAGTGCGGTTTTTGGAACTTGATTCGCGCCCACAGGCATGGACGCGAATATCTGTACAGTCTGTTGTATTCTGCCATGTTTGGCCGTGTGACCGTCCTTGTTTTCGCTGAACTGTTCGCAGAGAATCTCTGCAAGCAGTTCAGCTTTGTCTTGTGGGTCTGTATACGTGACATTGTCGTTAGTTATATGAGGTAGCGGCTTTCTGCTACCTCTGGTCAGTGCTCTGGTCAGTTTGAACACAGTACCGTCTTCGTGTGTCAGATTTTGAGTTTTTATGTCCATTCCTCGCTCACCTTGTCCGAAATCGCATCCTTGACCCGCTGAGTGAGAACGTTGACTCTGACCTTGACCGCCGGATCTCCAGTCCGACGAGCCAAGTTCTTGAGTATGTTCTTCTCCCGGATCAAGGACATAATCTCAGGCGGAAGTTTCCCGTATTTGGAAAACTTAGATGTTTTCGTAAACGAGGTTTGGGCTACTGTCTGTACAATGCGTTCAGTGAGTGTGTCTACTGCTCTCTCCAGTGCGTCAACGTTTGTTGGGTCGTCTATAGGAGGAGAGTCTTTGAGAATGTTCTGGAGCCTGTGCCAGTTATGATAAGTACTTGATACCGTGCCCTGCCCTCTTGAGAGCGGGTTACCGTACTCAATGAGAACAGGGAGGTGATCAGAAGATAGGGCTGGAATCGCGATTGGTGTCGACGTAATGTCTGTTTGTTTGGCTAGAAATATATCTAGAATTTCGGGGTCGCCCCTATCCCAGAGATGTGTGGGCGACGTTGGTGCCAAGACCGCGTAGTTTAGGTGTTGCGATTGTCGCCTTACGGCGATGCCTCTGGTGTTATTGGCCTTGCAACCCCACTCGCGGTGTTTGGCATTCAAGTCGCCACCTAGAAGAGTCGGTTTGTCGTTTGTCAGTAAGTCAGCTAGGCTCCCGTCTGTTATGTCAGCAGACGGGCTGCAATAAACCGAGCCAAATGTCAGAAAGCCATGCATAAGTTTGATCGTCACATATGTGCCTTCGACGGTGTTGTTGTCAGGACCAGGCAGAGCCCAGGCAGTGAAACAATTCTTTATCAGAATCATCGTACCGCCGCCGATTCTACCCACTCTATCGTTACGAAAGACCTGGTAATTGGGGATTGTAAATCTTTGGCCTTTTAGCCACGTTTCTTGAATAAGAAGCACATCAACCTTGTTATTCTCCAGAAAGAGAAGAATTTCTGGCTTTTTGCCCACTGTTAGAAATGCCGGGTCATACCTATTTACTGACATTTTTAGTGCTAGCAATCATTGGCGTCATAAACTGTTGCAGCTGTTGCTGCATATTCTGCATAAAGGTTTGCATTGATGCATGCATAGAGGAGATAAAATTGAACATCTGAGGATTAAACTCAGTACTACTTGGCGCTATGGGAGGTGCCAGCTTGCTGTTGTCTTGCGAGCCCCACTTGAAACTCGCTGGAGGTGACTTAGTGGCCTTCGGGTCGGGAGAGGCCGCCGCGGCCTTGAGACGAATGTTTTTCGGATGCTTTTCGCACCCAGAGTAATTAGCCGTGTGTGCGCCTCCGCAGAGGGCGCACTTGGGGTCTGGCAGCCTCTCCTTACCCTTGGGGCACTCACTTGTTAGATGAGAATCAGCGCATCGGACACATAATGGATCGGCCTGGCATTTAAACGCCGAGTGGCCATATAGTTGGCACCTATGACACTGCGTGTCGCGTGCTTTGGTGCGCTGACTTTCTGCCTTTACTGTTATATTGTCTAATAATTCAATGTTGAAAATTGATTTTTCGCTGTTAGGCAGTATAACAAGCACTAATGGCATAGGCTTGCCTGCTTTGCTATACCACCTAACAACATTGATTGGGTGAAAGCCTAGGTTGACTAGCTCCTGCTTCACTTTCTCGGTTCCCCAGCTCTCGAGCACTCCCCGTAGTACAACGTGAAGTGTTCGCTCTTCAGGGAATGGATAAGAGTGAAACGGGATTTTATTGGTTTCAAAATATTTTGATATTGCTCTGTAATCAGCTGGCGTGTCCGGAAAGAGCTTGACTCCTTCCGGCATGACAGCGGCCTTGCCAAAGTTAATTTTGTTTGTCTTGAAATAATTTGCCACATTTGAGTAGCGTGCCTTGTCACGTAGAACTATGGGCGGTACACGCACTTTCGGCGCGCTACCGTCATGGCTTGAAGAGCCTTGAGCGATTTGGTTAGGATTAGTGATCATTTTAGTTGTTAAAGCGGGTTGTTGGGACCTGGTGATCGGAGCGTCCTTGGAAGAGCCGGAGCCCTTGGAGGCTGCTTCGACCATGTTAGGTTTCTGAGTTAAGGATGGATTAACTTTGGGATGTTTAGGAGGAGGTAGCTCTGGAAAATCGGATTGTGATTTAGGTTTATTAAACGATTGTCTTTTCTTTGCATTTACTGAAGTATACTCCTCATTGTCCGAGGACTCTGAGGAGGAAGTTGAAATGTCCATCCTTGGTGTCGATGATGTGGTGTTGGTGGTGTTGTCATTTGGTGTGATAGCTGAATTTTTACAGTACCTTGATATCTGCTCCTGCAAAGCAGCGATAATCTTGTCCTGTTCCATGACTCTCCTTTCCTGCTCTTTGGCTCTCGCCTCAAAGTGTTCAATGGCCTTCGCAAGTCGGAGTTTTGATGCCTCCAGGTCTTGGAGGAGTCCTGCATTGATCTTGACCAGCTCGTCGTAGTCCTTTATGGTGGGTGCCTTGCGCCCGGGGGGCTCGCCGTCCCCGTCTGCCATGCCGGTGCCCTGGACGTGCTTTTCTGTCGCTTTCTTCCTGTTTTCGGTGTGTTCGCTGTAAAATCGAGAGATCGAACGAATAAGGTCCTGCCTTAAACGCTCTTCGATTATAACTGCTGCTGCTGCTACTGCTCGCTAAATTTGTTCCTATTACCCGTGGCGCTTTCATATAACAGACGCGTAGCCTAATATAAAGAATGTTCTTATTAACAATAAGAGGGTAATAAGAACATCGCGGTGGGTTAATAAGAACTTAGATGGTTTCTTTGTCTTAAATAGGATTATTCAGAACATGGGAATTTTTTTTGGCTCACAAATAATCATATTACCTTGCAGTTTTACGGATACTTTCATATTACGCTTATGTCTTAAAACCATCAAAATTTTAAACTTATCATTACTCCAGGCTCCTCTACCTAAAAACATTTTTTTACATAAACAAAATTGTCAAATTTATTTTCTTTCCTTTGCTCTACCCATCCACTTTTTGATGCTTGTTTCAATGTCCTTTTTAGCGGAATCCTTAAATTGTTAGAAAACAGCATCTGAAAAAAGATATAAAATATTAATTAACATCAATAGGTATATAGGCTGATAAGTGGCAAATAAAATATAAGGCTTTTGGTTGTGTATAATAAAAGCCGAATCTGTTATTTGCAATTATTATCGCCCTTGCTTTTGTTCCAAATTTTCATTTTTGTTTGTCATATTTGACAACCAGGCATTTTAAATGAGAATCTCAAAATCAAGTATGCTGTAGGTAAAATTTGACGTTATCTAGGCCAGGGGTGGCCAACTTGATAGAGCTCAAGATCTACTTATTTTCAGAACTCAGTGAGATCTACTAATCAGACTTTCTTTTTATTCATGACTTAAAAAGTCGGGAAAACTTAAATTTGATTGGTTATAGAAATCTGTGAAGAGGTAAAGACAAAAACCTAATATTATTTAATTTTATTAATAAATGAAAAAGGCTCTACAGTTAAAAATAATAGTAACGGTTTTACATAATATGAACGAACTAAAATTAGTGCGATAATTGAGTTTGCATGTTTCTTGCCAAGTTAGCATAGTCCGGTATGTAGTTGGAAATGGCTAATCTTAGCGAATCCAACGTATGAGCGTCTGTTAAGCATGAACGCTGCTTACTTTTTGTAAGCTTCAAGTATGAAAATGCTGATTCACACAAATACGTGGAGGCAAAACACGAATGAATGCCCTCGGCACATTTTTTTATATTTGGGTATTTTTCTTTGGACACCAATTTCCAGAAATCCTGATTAGATCCTGACCTCGCTTTCAGAAATACATCAGTGCACAGACTAAGAATTTCATTTTCAAGTGAAATGTGGTCAATATGAAACATCTCTGCAAATTTGGAAGACAATTCGTAAGTCTCATTTGCGTCCCTATTAATATTAAATGGATAGCTGATAAACTCCACCAGCTTCGCAATTTTTTTGAAGTCAGTAAATCTTCTTTCAAATTTGGAGATCACTGCCTTTACTTCCGATATATACTTATCGGGAGTGAAGTGGTAGGTGGGATTTTTTTCTAGATAATCTTTAATGTTAGCAAATCGTTCACATCTTTTGCTATCGAGATCTGATATCATACATTCTGCCTGACTCTTGAATGCTGCAATAGAACTCATCATTTCTGATATTAATTTGTTCTTGCCTTGTAATTCTAAATTCAAGACGCTGAGCTTTCCAGTGAAATCTGCTAAAAAGGCTAAGTCGCATTGCCAGTCCAAGTCACGCAGCTGGTGACAGTCATCGCCCCGCTCTTCGAGAAACTTTATTATTTCGTTTAACAAATCTCTGAACCTTTGCAAAAATTTCCCTCGGCTCAACCACCTTACATCGGTATGTAGTGCTAAATCTGGCACTTTTTCCTCTAGTTGTAATTTAAATAGTCGGCGTTGAAGAGATTTTGCTCTTATTGAATTTGCAATCTTGAACGAAATATCCATCACGTGCTTTGTGTTAAGTCTTTTACTGGCTAATACTTGCTGATGAATTAGGCAATGATAACTAATGAAGTCTGGAAAATCGTCATCTTTTTGACAAAGGGCAACAAAACCGTTGTTAATACCTGTCATTGCTGCTGCTCCGTCAGTCGTGATTGATACGAGCTTATATAATGGAAGTTTTATCGTCCCTATGTAATTTTTGAATTCCCTGAATATATCAAGGCCACGAGTTCTTTCTTTCAAGGGAATCATTCCAAGCAATTCTTCTTTCGTTGAAAAGTCTTCGAAAACCATTCGAATAAAGACAAGTAACTGTGCCGTATCAATAATATCTGTCGACTCGTCTAGTTGTAGCGAAAAAGCAACGCACTCGTCGAAATCCGTTTGTAGCTGTTCAGTGACGTTTTTGCTCATCATTTCTATTCGACGCATTACGGTGTTGCGAGACAATTGTAGGCTTTGAATCGCATTTTTGATTTCGTTCTTATTTTTGAAATTCAGAAATAGCGAGTCTGAGATTTGTTCAAATATTTCTTTGATATATTCTCCGTCGGAAAATGGTTTGCATTTTTGTGCAATTTTATGGCTGACTTGGAACGAAGCTATTGTTGCGGCACTAGATTGTTCTTGGGGCTTTGTGAACATGCGTTGTTGAACCGACAATCTCGATTTCAACTCGTGCAATTTAGCCTTCCTTACTTCACTGTTGGGTGGATAGTCTTTTTGGTATTTACCATGTGTTGTGTTGAAGTGTCGCTCCAAGTTTCCTTTTTTCGGCATTGCCACGGGTGCATTGCAGATCAAGCAACAACATTTTTCTTTCACCATGGCAAAGAAATAGTCCAGTTCCCATTCTTGGTGAAAATGATATGTTTTGCTTTTTTTTATGAGCACTTTTTTCAGGGATCTAAAAATACAAAAAAATAAATTTGTATTTTAATATTGTTATTAATATTATTAAAATTACCCTAATTTCATAAAAGGCCAAAAACAAACAAGAGTGACACACGTGCCACGTGGGACTGCAACAATAACTACTAACTTACTTCGTTTGATGATGCTGAAGGGACGTTTCTGTCATCATTCTGTGATTCTCCAGCATCGCTCCTTATTAACCACTTGTCCATAATGGCGTGTAAGAGAGTCGCAGTTGTTTTAACTTTGCTAGCGCTTGTCGTCAACTACACTGAATACCCAGAATACCACCCTCACCCCTGCTGCTGCACTCTCTTATCACGTGGGTGTTGCGAGTCGCGCGCGCTGTTACCGACGTGTAATAGGTCAGTGGCGCTGTTCGGTATTACTAAGCCTTTGCGCGCGAATCATGAATAACGCTATACGTACGCTGAGTGATACGGTTTCGAGACCGTTGCGCAATGGTGCAGCTGTAATTTCTAACAACGTTTTTGGCTTGTCACGATCGACCTGGGCGAAAGCCGCGATCGACTGGTCGATCGCGATCGACCGGTTGGCCACCCCTGATCTAGGATCGAAAAAGGCTTAAATAGAACTTTAAAGGGGGCTACAACCATGATGTTGCCCTACGTTTACCATTTTATAGCAAAAATCATAATATACACAACAAAAAATATTCCTGTTGGATAATTATTGACGCCATATTGAATTTGGATTTTTGACAATAAATTATTGACACATTGCAATTCCCTAATTCTGTGAAAGAATTAAAAGTTTCTCTAAAATGAAATAAATATAGTAAAGGAACTACAAAATAGGAAGGTAATATAAAAGACATGGTACCAAGTTTTTGTACGTACCTATAACAAATAATATACCTATAACCTTTACTCAAACAACGCTATAACTAATAAGTAACTAACCCTCCCTTATTTAATATCTAATAAAACCCAACAAATAATATATAATTAGGAATTTTACATAGAAATCTAGCAAAATAGAATATAATTAATTGATGAATTAAAATTAACACTTACCTATAAAGTCTGTTCCCGCCTTAATGAAAATGCCTGCGTCACGGGCTATATCGGAGATAATTATATTCATAATATTAACCAAACCACATTCATATATAAATATATGTAAGACATGAAAACTAATCTTTTAGTTCTTTTAAAAAATAATTTATTCTAAACTTGAACTATACAAAATGCGCTCTTCGATGGGTCACAGTGTCCCTATTGTCACGAATAGCTTAGGGGGTAGCGCGTTTATTTAAAGAATAACTTCTCAGAGAAGAGCCTCGTCGCGATTAGTACAATGACGGGGTCTCAATGATTCCTTTAATCTAGCACTGGATGTTCTACTCGTGAGGACACGCCTTGTTTAGCGTGCCGGGGGGTAACTGAGGTAGACCGGGATCGCGTTACGTGGGGTAAGAAGAGATGATAAAGTAAGCACGTTTAGTTTATAACAATAACAATGTATTAACGATAAAACTTTAACAACAATTATTGGTCAGAAAAAATGAGATTCTATTATATCCGATTACTACGGTGCGCATGTTTTCTCGATTTGAGGTACTGTTTATAGGTCTTTGTTTACTGTCTTATAATTTATAGTTTTTCTTAAGGGTTGGGTTTTATTTAAGAGCACTAAGAGATTTGACTAAACTTTTTAACTGACTATTTAGACACTTGTCTTTCTCAACACTCTGACAAACTTCTTGTCAAGACTTTACTATGGAGGTTGTGCAACCCCTGGTCCTAGCAGTCGTCAAGTGACTAACCGGTACCAGGTTGGGTAGGAAAGGAATGGAACTTAAAGCAGTCGTATGACTAACTTTAGGAGCGGATAGAACCCAGGAGGCAGTCGTCAAGTGACTAACCTTGGGAGCTGGAGGTGAGACTAAGTCTGCCGAACTGAGGGTTCGGTAGCGTATTTATATAAAACAAAGTGATGATCATTGCATGCATAAGGTTCAAAGTCGCTCCCGTTGATTGCTCGCGTTGTTTATAGTTTGCCTTTAATGTTTATATAACAATCTCCAAGCTCAAGTTCAAACTTGCGACAGGGTGATATTTGTTTAGTAGCTTATGCTTTTTAGTAGATTACACTATTATTTAAGGATCCTTTACACTCAACAGGCAATATAACAGAAACATCTGGCTCGATGGTTAACTCTTAAAACTAATAATCGTAAATCTACATAGACTGGGCTCTAGGAAACGCACTAGTTGTAACCGATGTCAAGGGTCGAATTCCAAGAATGTGATTGCTCACATATATATTCAGCAACACGATTTGAGCCTGATACTTGTGGACACTAAATGGATTTCCACTGGATATCCATTTCTGGATGTTCAATTAATGTTCAGTAAATATACTCCATTGTATGTTCATTTGACATCCAGTTTATGACTATGATTTCTATATACATTTGTGGACACTAAATGGATTTCCCCTGGATATCCGTTTCTGGCTGTTCAATTAATGTCTAGCAAATATAGTCCATTGAATGTTCATTTCACATCCAGTTTATGACCATGGTTTCTATACATTTGTGGACACCGAATGGATTTTCACTGAAAATCCGTTTATGGATGTTCAATTAATGTCCACAAAATATAGTTTATTGGATGTCCATTTGTCATCCAGCTTATGACCATGATTTCTATATACATTTGTGGACACTAAATGGATTTCCATTGGATATCCGTTTCTGTCTGTTCAATTAATGGCCAGAAAATATAGTCCATTGGATGTCCATTCGATGTTCCTGGACATCTGTACACATTTTGTACCTAAAACGGATATCCATTGGATGTCGGGTGTTATCTGGGTTAGCATAGTGTCCAAAGGCCATGCAATTATAACAGTGTAGAATACTTATGTGATTAAAAGCATTACACCTTGAGCATCCAATTTTTACCTTATTTGTTAAAAGAACACTATGAGTCTTTGGATCACATTGAATTATAATATCAATTTTATTAAACGTATTTTTTGATTTCTTTAATACTGACATTTTAAGATCTTTATTATCTAAATTATTGCACTCTATAATATCTTTGACTAGTTCCTCATCTGTTCTGTTAGGCTTGACATCATCCGGACTAACACTGACAATCTTATGTTTAGGATTCTTTAACTGAGGCTCTTCAATAACATATTTTTGTCCTAGTTTTGCTTGCACTTGGGATTTAAGAGAACCCAAACACTCTCCACCATCACAGCCAATGATAATTTTTCCATTCCTACCTGCTCGGAACTTGGATATACCAAGGCCCGAAGGATTTACCTCCTTCCGTGTTTCCCTTTTGGTAACAGCACTGGTTTGTGTTTCTGTAGGTTTAATTACAACCACAGTTTTGTTTGCTTTATTGCAGTGGCATAGGACATTTGGTTGTTTATGTTTAATTTTGCATACTGTGCCGATTTTAACTCTTCAATATTAACCTTTATCTCCTCTAGCATTTTTACAACTAGAGGGATTTTACGGGTCACATCTAGGCATCCATCACATAAGAAGACCAAGATTCTCTTCTGCAAGGGCATGCACCTGTCTTCAGATGTTGAAAGACTTGGACATGTTTTATGTATACAGCAGCGGCAGACATCACAATGGTAGTAATTATCATCCTTCAATACATCCTTATGGCACTTAAAACAAGTGAAATTCTTACTTTGATTTAGACCCAAATCATCATTATTTGCACTTCCAGGCATGGCATAATGTTTACTTAACCTCAAAACAGAAAAAAAAACAAAATTGCAAGTTTGGCTTTTCAAAATGAAAGAACCCTTATTTGCTCCAAAAATACACACTTAGTACTCCACTATGAACTCAAACATTTAAGTTCTTTTTGCAAAGAAGCCAATCAAAACTTTAAAAAACTATCCGCTGGTTTTGTAGTAAACAAACCTCATAATCTCTTTTTATAACTACTGAACCTGAGAGCAATAAATGTATATAAAATGTTTAGACAAAAATTAAAGAAGTTTTTGCTTGTTCGCCCATTTTACGGCATAGATGAGTATTTTAAAGTAGATTTTGGTTGAGTGTATGTTAGTGAAATAATGTCTTGTGTATTTTATTTGACAATAATCGTATTCATGTTTGACAATAGTTTGAATTTCGCATTTTACCATATGTTTCACGAACATTTTGTTGATTTAAATTTGAGGTTAACTTGTCTGGTGATGTCATTTTTATCATGTATTGTTTGTCTTTAAGGTTTAGTGATATATATTTGTGTCACATTTTAAAATTTACTGTTTTATTTTAATTGTTGTGCGATTTGTATATTTATATAAAAGCTTTATACACAGGAAAAATCCTGGACATGTTAGGGAAATAATGTCTTGCCTTAAATTTTCTAGAATTTAGGTAGATGTTTTTTATTTTATTTTTTTGCAGCTTTGTTCAAATAGATTTTGTAAAATTCCTAATCCACTTCCCAGGCATAACATAAAATTCGATCAAAGAATGAGACTTATTCCAAAGAACACTTTGAGATAGCTCACCGCCGACGGATAATACCCCGTTTCAAATTTCTAAACAATTACAGTTAAATCACTTAAATGATTTGGAAAGAAGCAAAATAATACCTCTATGCCACGAGTTTAAAGATATCATGTATT
>MU184465.1:185999-212021 GCA_016904865.1 Pissodes strobi | reverse complement strand
AGAAAATTCATTGACCCTTAAAAAGTAGGCCAATGCACTAATTTTAAGATAACCCTGTATCCTGCTTAATATTGGAGGTATCAGATAGAATAAAAAAGGAAATACTCAGAAAGGATCAATGTTTAATTTGGCTTTATCGAATGATATCCAGTTTCACTCGTTCACTCTACAGAGCATCACAAAAATTGCTAAAAAAAACATTACTTTCTCTTTAGCCCTGTATATGCCAATTGGACCAATTTTTAAGATCAGCAATATCTCCAACGTATTCTTAAAGAACCAGGCTACAATTTAACAAAAAAAAGTCAAAATCGAGTGAAGGGTTTAAGAGAAAATTGAAGGCAAACTTAAGGTAAATTTTGCCCGTTCCCCTAATTATGTAGGTATATATATATATATATATCTAGTCATAGTTTAGGGCGGCATTATATACGTATAATTTTAAGGTATATGTCACGAAAACCTATAGATTAGTTAAAAGAAAGATTTTGATCAACCAACATTGTTGTCATATAAATTTTTAAGAAATCATAAATAGAAGAAAACTGTACATAACTTACATACCTTAACATTTTGATAACGCCACATCGCCAACAATTTTTTCACATTACTCACGATCATGTGTTCGATTCGATGTTCAAGAGAAACTGACCACCATCGAGGTGTAGGAACCCACGCCTCTCGGAATGTACCTATGCCAAAAGCACATACCCGTTACCAAAAGCATGGCACTTAGCTCTAGAAGCTCCCGAATTTGACATATAACCATCTCATTTCACTCTGAAGATAGGGGAAATAACACGGAGAAATTGGCCCAAATTCAGTAATTTTGTGCTAAATACCGACTTGCTAACAAAGACACGGCTTTAGCCAGAAACTCCCTAATTTGACTTAAAAACATTTCATTTGGCTCAAAGGCATAATAGGGCAAATGCGCGGTGAATTTGACTCAATTGCAGTGGTTTCGGTTAGCGCAAAAGCAATGCCATTGAAATTAAGGAGTCTCCCTTGCCACAAAAGCAAAAAGGGCAATTGCGCGAGTTCATTTGCCATTAAAACATCAGTTTTTTCAGTGCAAACATGATTTTTACTTTTAAGCAAAAATCATGCGTCGGACGAAAGAGAATTGAAAGAGATTAAATTTGCACAGAAATAAATGGTAATTTCAAAAATAATTTTTACTTTAAGAGAATGCAGTGGCGTACCATTTTTTTCTCCAAAAATATTCAATGCAACTCCCGTACGGACGCCACTGGTAAAAATAGTAAAATTATCTATACATCAGAAAATGCATCTTGATGCAATGAAGACATGCACTAAATATCATAAAGATATCTACTATAGTATGACAGTTATTATACGAAATAGATTTTTTTCTGATAAATTTGCCACCCTGTATCTCAAAAGTTAGGACGTTTAGGACATACGTTTATATGAAGTTTTTTTCTTGAAATTGCCTCAGGAATACGTCATTCGAATATTTTAACATACTTATGTTACAGCCTGTATAATCATGTGGATATCCCTACATACATATATAGCCGATTTTAGTGAACAGGCGGAAAGCTTCTATCAGGAAATTAAAACTATGAAAGGCCTAGGTATATAAGGAAGATGGGATAGCCACATGATGACGCACTACTGTTGGAGTCTTCTGCGGGACTGTCTTAGTAAACTCTGTGACAGAAACTTGCACAAAAGGAAATTTTATAATGATCAATATCTACCGTTAAATTTTTCTTTTTTAACTGACAGTTCGAGCAATGCAGTAACAGTACTAACGTGAAAAGTGCAAAGCTGAAAAATAAGAAGATTTGATTCTAAAATAAGGCAATATAGAGGATTTTAGAAACTGGACCTGATAGCGCAAATATTGACGAGTATTTTGAATTCTGCACCAAAAAAAAAAATAAAATACTTAAAAACAGCTAACCAATTGCAGGAACCAAAACGTCGGTTGATCTCTGAACGGGTTTGGGCTTTCGGCTGTCGAGACATATTCTAAGTTCCACAATTTGCTATTGTTAAAACATTCCCCCGCTTCTCCTAGCTACACCCCTGATATTGTGATGACCTTAACATCAACCGTGAAGAGTGTCTGCTGTTGCTAGAACTAATAAAGTTTCTCAGACAACATTTGGCAAGCAAGTTTGGCATGTCCTCTCTAAAAATATCAAGGAGGCAACATTTTTTTTACCTGCGACGACGGTTAGGAATAGGATTACGTAAGAGAGGCTCATGGCCTTGAGACGCACTGCAATTTCGGTCAGGCCTTCGCAGAAATCGCAGAATAGTCCGCCGCCCGCTTGCAGTCTAGTTCGTTTCCTGGTCTAGTCGCCGGTCGCGGTGCACAACGGTGTTGATATTATTCCGCTAAATTTTGTGATCATCTAGTTTTTAATCAGTTTGTTGACAACTCAAATTCCTGTTGGAAAACCAGTAAGTTTTATCATTAAACAAAAACCTCCAATACTGCGCTGAACGATTTAAATTTTCTTTTCTACTTTGCGGCATATCGGGCGCTTTTTTCTAAAGAAGTGGGGATTGACACGAACATCATCATGTTTCAATAAAATTGTGTCCTTGTTTGATAATTGTGTTCTTCTTTTATTATTAATTGTTCCTGCACATAAGCATTTTTTTAAATTTGTTTGCAACTGAACAAATAACTCGCTCCACTAATTGCCATGAAATATTTTTTTATATAATGATGATCAAACAACGTAACTTGGCAATATGTTTTGCTTCTAATATATACATCTTGTTCTCAACAATAATAATAAACATTTCGCTCGCAGTTGCACGAGTGTTATAATGCGAAATATGATTTCCCGCACAAAATACTCTAATAAAGTAATTGATGAAATGAAAAGCAGTGTCAACATTTCGTCACAGATTTAATAAAACAATAGAAATTTTGAGTTCTGCTATAAATGTGCAAATTATAATACGGTAGAATAGATAATAATGCAAATGGAAAAATATCCAATATTTTTCTATTCATCTGATTTATCGACTGTTCTCTGACGCCGGCGGCGACGTGGCAATCGGCGCATCTAGTACTTCCCTCCATTCCTGCTGATTTCTCATAGAGGCTGTAAGTTATTTATTCGTGATAGGACTCTAGCTACATTTGAGTTTTGGAAAAATAGAAAAAATGCATTTTGTTAATGTCTGGTTAATTCTTAAAGTTGCCAAAATACTTTACTAGAATTAAATATAATAATAAAGGTCAATTATTTATTGATGAAAATAATGAGCAGTAGATTAAGTAACCGACCACTGATCGTCCGCGTATTTTTTAAACTAGACCGTCTGAGACTACTGCAATACTGAACCTAAAAGGACTCCAGTGGCTGAGATTAAAAATTTTGACTTTTTCGCAAACAGAGCAGTAAGTAAATAAATACATACACCAGTGATCCTAGTTTACTATCGGATCGTTTAAACTTTTTGTGAAAATAACCTTTTGAAGTTTTTGGAAGTGATACATCTTAAAAGAATCCAGTGACGAAGATTAGAGATTTTTGAGTTTTTTGTAAATATATTTGACGTCAAAGTAGTAGTAGAGAAAATAAATATTTCCCCAGAGGTTCTAATTCAATATCCAATTACCATTCTCCTTATAAACATTTTGTAAAAAAAGTCTTTTGATGTTGGAGCTAATGAATCTAAAATAAATATAGTGGTGAAGAATAATAGCCTTCATTCTCTATAGTTCAACTAAATATTAGTCTTAAAACCTCCATCTTAATATTGTATAATATAATTTCGTGTATCACTTTTTTTGTGCAGATGCAATTAGTATCGGCTGGTGTAGTTTAGCTAAGGTTAGCTTTTGCGTCGGTTACTTAGTTTGTCTGATTTTTCGTAATCATAAACTATAATGCAGATAATTAATAGGTATATTGACTTTTAGCATATGGTTCTTAGAAATTCGTTCTTTAAAATATATTAAAAGTACGTGGTATCTACTATCTACATCTACGCCATTGCCAAGACGTATATACAGGTCCATCATTTTTGTGAAAATTGAAAATTGCTACACGGAGAAAATGTTTTTTCATTTTAAAGCGAAGTTTTGTAGTTTAAGGCTACTAATTTTGATATCAGCCTAAGAAATTGTTGGAGCCTTAATTAGATTTCGGAGACGTCCAAGAAAACTATTGATATAGTATACAAGCTAAAAGTTTATTTCAGTTTATCTTTAGGGACGGTGGACTTGAACTTGAGAGGCGCCTCTCACAGTCCATTCACATTTAAATGATTTAACTGGCTTTAAAATAACATGAAGATAGCTATACAAAAAAATTGGCACTTAAAGCAGTACATATTGAGATATAAAAATAATTTCACTTCAACACTCCTCCTTAATTATTTGACTTCTCAATCGATCAAAAATCTTACGGTTTAAGGGTTTTGTTAAAATATCGACTAGTTGATCACAACTCTTCACATGTTCCAAATGTATTGTTTCACCAATATGTTCCTGAATGAACTTCCTAGGAATGTCTATATGTTTCTTGCCTTTTGTTCTTTTGTTATTTTCCATCGTAAGTATTCTGAAGCATATGAATAGCAGATTGATTATCAACACACAAGTTTATTGGATGGTTTATATCCAAAAACTTAAGTTCATTGCCAATACGTCGAATCCAACAAATGTCATCTATAGCACTAGCTGCCGCTCGGTACTCAGCTTCTGCTGTAGATGGTGCTACAAGTCACTGCTTTTGGGCATACCAAACAATGGGTCCGCCACGAACTATTAGAACTCCACTAGTCGAGTGTCCTGTAAGTGTATCACCTCCATAGTCAGAATCTGTATATGCAATAAGATTTGAATTTCCATTGAAAAATATTCCACTGCTAATTGTTCTCTTTAGGAATTGAAAAACACGTTTGACCATTTTCCAATGGCTTACCATATATATATATATATATATGTATTTATATACATATATGTATATATATGGCGAGTTTTTGCAACTTTTTAATGTCGCTTCTCGCATCCCACACGCCATCGTTTCCTATCGTTCCAGTCTCCTTCATGGAGTCCGCTGCTTTCCATTTTGGTGCGGATGTTTGAAATCCATTTCTTTCGTGGCATTCCTCGCTTGTTTCTTTGTACTGGTGTCCAGTTCCAAACCTTTAATGGTATCCTTTGTTCGTGCATCCTCTGCAGGTGTCCATACCATTTTAACTGTTTTTCACTGATATCGTCAATAATTGTATTTTTTATTCCCATATTTTCTCTGATGGTCTCATTTCTCACATGATCAAGTAAGGTTTTGCTGGAACATTTTCTCCAATACATCATTTCGTTTGAGAGAAGTTTTTGTGACATATTTCTATCTGCAACCCACACTTCTGACCCATATGTCAGTACTGGCTGAATCATAGCCTGATATATTCTTCTTTTTGTTTTTTTTTTGTTATGTTCTTATTCCACAAGATTGGATGTAGTGCTTTAATCATATTTTTTCCTTTTCCTATCTTCTTTAAGATATCTTTATTATCTTTTCCATCTTCGTCTATTGTAACTCCTAAGTATTCGTAATGTCTAACATTTTTTATGATTCCACTTTCTGTTTCAATGTCTTGTCCTGTGCCTTCTATATTCATGTATTGCGTCTTTTCTATATTTATCTCTAAACCCCATTTTGTGAATTCTTCTATGAGTTTGTTTATCATATATGTCATGTCTTGCTGGTCTTCAGCCAGAACTACTTGATCATCTGCAAAGAGTATTGTATACAAGTGAATATTCTCTACCCAGATTCCCATGGGGCTGCATTTTCTTATCCACTGTTTTAAGGCGCTGCAAAGATAAATTTTAAATAAGGTTGGAGAGAGGCACGAGCCCTGTTTAAACCCCTTTTGTTTGTGAGAAAGCCTGAGAAGTGTGGTCTCCGACCTTAACAAACGCTTGGTTTTCTCTATACAACGCTTTTACGGCGTTTATTATAGACTGTTTATGCCTGCTTCTTTCATTGCGATCCATAATTTCTGCAAACGGACCGAATCAAATGCTTTACGCAGATCTACAAAAGTAGCGTGAAGTTCCATTCCTCTTGCTAGTCTCTTTCTGCCAGTTGTTTTATTGTAAAAACATTGTCAACGCAGGATCTGCCGGGTCGGAATCCACTTTGTTCTT
The DNA here is from genome assembly GCA_016904865.1 of Pissodes strobi. Classification (NCBI taxonomy): domain Eukaryota; kingdom Metazoa; phylum Arthropoda; class Insecta; order Coleoptera; family Curculionidae; genus Pissodes; species Pissodes strobi. Next base: position 205,864 of record MU184465.1, on the reverse strand, counting down.
CCATTTCCGTGGCTTCGTCTTCTATTCGGGCTGTTAGGACTCTTTCGTAGAGCTTTCCAATAGACGATGTAATACTAATACTCCGATAGTTACTGCAGTCGCTCCTGTTTCCTTTTTTATATATGGAATTTATATACGAGCTCTTCCAATCTCTTGGGGTCATTTTCCCTTTTAGGCACTTGTTAAAAATTACACAAAGCAGTTCATACGCTCTTGCGGTGGCTTGTTTAATTAGCTCGATAGGTAAATCCCCTGGTCCTAGAGCTTTATTATTTTTCATTTTTTGTAGCGCTATTCTTATTTCTTCTACTTTAATGGTATCTACTACCTTAACTACTGTTTCGTCCATGTCTAGTTGCGTGTCTAAGTACTTTCCACGTTGTTCTTTCAGTAGATTATTGTAGTAGTCCTTCCTCTGTTCCATTTTTATGGGATTTATTTTTCTTCTTTCATTTGTGTTCCTTTTAAGATTGTTGATAGTTCTCCAAGCTTCCCTAGACCTAGACCCTCCTACCATTGAGCTAATTTCTGCAAATTTTTTTCCCATGTTTCGTTTTTTATTTTTTTAGTTTCTTTTTTCACTATATATTTATGTCGATTATAGTTTTTCCGGTCTTCCTCGTCATTTGTGTTTAACCATTTGAGATATAGATTTTTCTTTTCATTTACCAGTTGAATCAAATCGTCGGTCCACCAGGATTTTTTTTGTTTCGTTCTATTTTTAACCCCAAGGGCTTCTAGTGCTGCTTCGTGAAACTTGTTTTTTAAAGTTTCATACATTTCTTCTGCAGTGCCGTTGATTTCTTCGTCTAATTTTTGTGCTAAACGTAGTTTGTAGAGGAAGCTAGTGGTTTCATCTTTTAAGCTGTCTATGTTGTATTTCCTTGCGGTCTCCCTACTGCTGTTTTGTTCTTGATGTATGAAATATTTATTGTAGCTTATTTCAACGGGAGCTTTTACTAATAGGTGATCTGAGCCGCACTCAGCTCCTCTCCAAACTTTCACGTCATGTGGTATTATGGAAGTGTCCTGTTTAATCACAACATAATCAATAATTGATTTTAAGTTCTTTGTTTTTTGTGTCCAGGTATATTTATGTATGTTTTTGTGTTGGAAATATCCGTTTAGTATTTTCAGCGAGTGTTGTTCACAAAGCTCTATCCATCTATTTCCATTTTCGTTGACTTCGTCCTCTCCGTGTTGTCCAATTATTTTACTGTCAAGAGCCTTCCCGACTGTTCCGTTTAGATCACCTAACAAGATTATTTCTTGTCTAGTTTTCGTCATATCTAATTCCTCTGTGACTTTGTCGAAAAAAATGTCTTTCGTGTTTATATCGGAGTCGTCTGTGGGGGCATAAATGCCAAATATTTTAATTTATCTGCCTTTTATTTTCATGTCAACCGTTATGATCCTTTCGTCTACTGGATTCCAGTCAATTATATATTTTTCCATGGTCTTTTTTACTGCAATTGTTACACCAGCTTTGGCCCGTTTTGATTTTTCTATTCCACTCCAGAAGTAAATGTACTCATCTTGGTAATTATTTCCTTTTCCTTTCTTCTTTGTTTCGCTGAGTACTGCTATGTCAATGTCGTATGTGTGGAGTTCTCTAAATACCTGGTCGTGTTTTGTATTTAATCCTTGTATGTTCCAGCATCCAATATTCATTATCCGTTTTCTTTGCTTTTGTCGTTTTCCTTGTAATCCGTCCGAATTCTGAGGCTGTTTTGTGGGATTTGTAGCAGTGATTTTTTTTTACACAGGGCTGGGAGCCAACCTACCGCTGCAACCCTCCTCCTTTACCCGGGCTTGGGACCGGCACTGGTAGTTACTGAGCTACTCGATCCACCCAGCTCCTACCAGAGGCAGAGTTATGTCCAGTAATGACTAGGTTAATAGAGGTGCATTTAGGAAGCTGCGTAGTAAACTCGGAGGACACTGAATTGGCATATGAGTGGGGGGCACAATGAGCCTAGCCCTAGACTGTGGCATACGTACAAGGGATCTCCCACCCGCGTTTCAATATCCTTAAACATGTTTTGGACTTCTCTGCAGTATTACCTGTCTTCTCAAACATATCATTAGTTCTCTGTCAAGACGTATTAACTTCCAATTCCCAAGACAGAGTCATTTCCAATGCACACAGTTTGGTTTTCTCCATGTCGGCCATCAGATTTTCCTCTTCTTTGGTAACTTTCAGAACTCTATTAGAAGTTGGGATTTCTTTTTTAAAATCAAACGCTCGCACGTATTTTCCTATTATTATATTTTTCGAGTAGTGAAATGATTTTTTTCCTAGAGACGAGTTGAACTCATTACAGCTCTACCTGTTTCCCCTAAAAATTCTGTAAATTGTGAATTTAATAGCTTTCGTCAGAGTACAAATAATATCCAGTAGATTCACTCAGCAAAAATCGTTTCATGTTTTTGGATCAAAGGCAAAAGCCGCAGCACGGTAAAAAATTAGTTTTTTACTCTACCTGCAGCAGCGAGCAGTCTGTGAGGGGAGATTCAAAAAGTATTAGCTGATGCAAAATTATTTCCTCGGTTATTATTTGATACACGATATTTCAAAGAGCGATTAAGGTAATTTTTAATACGTGATTCATATGAATAAAACTATGTAATAAAGTTACAAAAAATAGTAATGTATACTAAATTCAAAAACATTATAAATAAAGGTAATACCAATTAAAATAATTTATTTGACAGTTTGTAACTTGATTTATCTATTAAAACACGTATAAAGCAGAAGGTTCAAAGTACTTGACAAATATTATGGGAATTTAAATATAAAAAAGGCAGGAAAAAAGGACATATTAAGCTAGTAAACTAAATTTATAGCTTCTTAAAGGTCTTAACACTTCATCACTCGCGCTACGAGTATTTCTCTCACATTTTCTGCGAAATCGTCAGTTTTCGGAGATGGCTTTGCGAGCTGTCCTCCACTCTAGCTGACTTATTTGGCGTCCTCTTTAACATGACCAATTAGCCGGGTGCATTTCTCAAGTGATTGGCAGCATTTGTGAGAATTTTTCTTGAAAATGTTTCTGTTTTCCTGTTATGGGGCATCAAATTGCGAAAAAGTGCTTGCTACATTTGCCACACATGATGTCATATGCGTACTAACCCAAACTAATCCAAACTAACCAAAAGTAATTAAAAGCACCAAAAAGAACTAAAATGTATCGGAACAGATTAAAAAAAATTAAAGTAAGTTAAAACTAACACAAATTAACCGAACTTTTGCAGCTAACCAAAACTAACCAAATACATTACAACCAATTGTTCCAATTACCTAAGTGGTTCAAATTACTAAAATAAATTGGAACTAACTCAAACTAACCGAAAGTTGATTGAACAACTAACCAAAAGCACCAAAAAGGGCTAAACCGTATCGGGCAAATTATAAATATTAAAGTAAGATAGAATTAAGTTAAATGAACCGAATTTTGGCGACTAACCGAAAACATTAAATTTGATTGTAACGTATCGGAATCGGTTCAAGTGACTAAAATAAGTTAAAACTAACTGAAATTAATTGAAAGTTTATTGAGCGACTAACCAAAACTAGCCAAAAGCACTAAAAAGAGCTACGGCGTATCGGAATAGTTTAAAACATTAAAGTAAATTAAAACTAACCCAAATTAACCGAATTTTGGCGACTAACCAAAATTAACCAAAAACGAAAAAATTGGTTATAACGTACCAGCATCGACACCGGTTCAATAAGCTAATTGAAATTAACCGACAGTTGATTGAACGACTAACCAAAATTAACCCAAAGTAACAAAAAGCACCAAAAAGTGCTAAAACGTATCGGAACAGATTAAAAATATTAAAGTAACTTAAAAAGAACCAAACCAAACTAACTGAATATTAGCGACTAACCAAAAACATTAAAATTGGTTAAACGTATCGGAACCGGTTCAAACGACTAAAATAAATTAAAACTAACTGAAACGAACCGACAGTTGACTAACTAAAAGTAACCAAAAGCACCAAAACGTGTTAAAATAGGTTACACAAATTAAAGTAAGTTAAAACTAACCAAAACAAACCGAATTTTCGCGGCTAACCAAAACTAGTCAAAAGCATAAAATTTTATTATAAGGTGTCGGAGCCGGTTCAAATGAATACCTCTGTGGTTTCATGCGAGTGATTTTTCAAGGTCGCGTCACGACACGGAAATTTTTCCTGAACGTCACGAGTCGGTTTATGAAAAATTGATTATAACGTATCGGAACCGGCTCAAACAAGTAAAATACGTTGAGACTAAGCGAAACTAACAGAAAGTGATTGAACGACTAACCAAACTAACCAAATCTATTAAAATTGATTATACCGTTTCGGAACCAGCTCAAATGAATAAAATAAGTGAAACTAACCGAAAGTTGATTGAACGACTAACCAAAACTCACCCAATCCACTAACTATTGATTATAACGTATCGGAATCGGTTCAAATGACTTAAATAAGTCAAGTCGATACTAAGTGAAACTAACTGCGCTAGATCGGGGATTAATTTTTTGTAAAAACTAGTCGAGTTGCATACCGTTAGATTTCTTCCACTGTTCACATCTGAAACAAAAATCGAATGTGGAATTGTATAATATAATAAACTAAGCCGAAAATCAAATTATATACCTTTCAGCCATAACTTCTTAACAATAGTCTAAAACCAGCTTAATTTATTGAAAAATTCACAGTCCTTCGCAAAGATGCAACCGGGAGGACATTGAAAATGATGAATAAAAACACAAACATGGGATTTGTGTAATTCGAATAGTTTTTAAAAGCAGAGTTTAAAAGGGTAAAAATACAAACACGAGTGTAAAATATATTTAATTAAAGAAATGCCTTTTTAACATTATAATCTTTTTTAACATAATTATAAAAAAATAAAAAAAGGTGCGGATATGAAGACCTAAAAGATTACCCTCCACTTGTATAGGAAAATCTATTAATATATAACTAGCCATGACGTTGCTGTAGATAATATTTCTAACCTGTTCCGAATTGTTTTAGACCGTTTTTGCGCTTTTGGTTACTTTTAGTTAGTTTTGGTAAGCCGTTTAATTAACTTTCGGTTAGTCTCAGTTAGATTCAATTTAGTGATCGGCCGATATGCTTTTTTTTGCCGATACCGATAATCGGCCGATACCGATATTTGAGTTGCCGATACCGATAAAATATCGGTATCGGCACGGAATTTTAAAACATTGATATAAAAATTATTTAGTATTAATAATATAGTATTTAATATACATACATACTAGGGTAAATAAAACATCTAAATAGTGGCAAATTTGCAAACATTAAACAGATCCGCCAGCACCGCATTTTTCTTTTTGGGAGTCATATGAGAAAGTTTTGTAAGTGAACCATCAAAAAAAAGTAAAGGTATTGAAACAAATTAGAAAAACTGGAAAGGAAGGAAATTAGTTTGTACCTATCAACTTCCGTAATTGACAGAAATGAATCTCCATTTGAATGGTGGGATTTCAATAAAAAGGATATGCCTTTACTTAAAAATCAAGCAGATATTTTTTTATTTGCCCCTTCTGCAAGCGTCTTTAGTGAGCAAATTTTCTCCGATGCTGGCAACATTTGTTGTATTAGAAGAAATAGATTGATCCCTGAGCGTGCTGATATCCTGATCTTTTTGCATCGCAATTTGAAAAAGTTAAATTTTGATTACTAGATAGTAGTTTGATTGTTTTTTTGTTTTATTACAAGAAATTATAACACTAGATTTGTATTTCAAAATAAATAAAATAAAATTGCTTTAATTTAAAAAATGCCGATATATATCGGCAAAATTTTGCCGATACCGATTATCGGCAAAATTTGCCGATATGCCGATACGATACCGATACACCGATATTTATATCGGTATCGGCCGATCACTAATCCAATTTAGTCATTTGAACCGACTCCGATACGTTATAATCAAATTTAATGTTTTTCGTTGCTTTTGGTTAGTCGCCAAAGTTCTGCTCGTTTTGGTTAGTTTTAACTTACTTTAATTTTTGTAACCTATTCCGACACGTTTTAGTACTTTTGTTACTTTTGATTAGTTTTGGTTAGTTATTCTCTTAGTTTTAGTTGGTTTTTATTTATTTTAGAATTTTAGCCGGTTCCCATACGTTACGAGTATAAATAATTTTAATGTTTTTGGTTAATTTTAGTTAGTCGCCAAAATTCTGCTTACTTTAATAATATTTTTAATCTGTTTTGATTTATGTTTTCGCTTTTTTGGTTACTTTTGGTTAGTCTTGTTTAGTCGTTCAATCAACTTTCGGTTAATTTCAGTTAGTTTCAATTTATTATAGTCATTTGAACCGGTTCCAATACGTTATTACCAATTTTACTGTTTTTGGTTAGCTTAGGTTAGTCGCCAAAATTCGGTTAATTTGGGTTAATTTTATCTTACTCCAATATTTATAATCTATTACGATACGTTTTAGCCGGTTTCGGTGCTTTTAGTTACTTTTGGTTAGTCATTCAATCAGCTTTCGGTTACTTTCAGTTAGCTCCAATTTATTTTACTCATTTGAAGCGGTTCCGATACATTATAACCAATTTAAATGTTTTTGGCTAAATTATGTCAGTCGCCAAAATTAGGTTAATATGGGTTAGTTTCAACTAACTTTAATATTTTTAATCTGTTCCGATACGTTTAAGCCCTTAGTGCTTTTGGTTACTTTGGCTAATTTTGATTAGTCGTACAATCAACTTTCTGTTAATTACAGTTAGTTTCAACTTATATTAGTCATTTGAATCGGTTCCGATACATTAATAATAAAATTTAATGTTTTTGGTTAATTTTGGTTAGTCGTTAAAATTCCGTTCGTTTTGGTTAGTTTTAACTTAATTTAATTTTTGTAGCCTGTACCGGTACGTTTAAGCCCGTATTGGTTACTTTTGGCGAGTTTTGGTTAGTCATTCAATCAACTTTCGGTTAGTTTCAGTTAGTTCCAATTTATTTTAGTCATTTTAATCGATTCCGATACCATAAATCAAATTTAAGTTTAAGTAAATAAACTAGCATCGTATGATGTCATGTGTCAAATGTAGCATGCATTTTTTCAAGATTTGAGGCCCTATACCCACTAGGATAATAGAAACTTTTTCAATGTTAAAATATAAGAGTTGCTTTAAAAACACAAAGGATCATGTGAAAAATTCGCAATTATTAAAACATAAACGGATTTTTGCTCACGCTAGTGGTGACGGGCATTTTATTTTTGCCGTACTTGTTTTCTTTTCTCACTATTGTCTTAATCCAAATTTAGGTAAATAACAGAATTTTAAGAAAGACATATTTGTTAAACCGATTATACGTGTAATTGAAAAACTGCATATTATTAAAAAATTATTATAAATCTTACCGGATGGGGTCTTTGGGGCATCTAAAAAATGATAATCCTTCATCCACTTTTATAATGCAATTATCCGCACAACAATATATCGTCATTGTAGAGATCTTAATAATTATTTAATTCAACGCGACCCAACAGTACAGAATATCAAGGCGTTTGCACACTGACCGTAAATTCTCCCTCGTATTGTAGCCACCGCTGGCCGCGAACGAGATTAATCCGGATTCGCTTCGAAGCTAAAAAATGTCGGCGAAATTGGAAATTTGTCCCGAGTGAACCTACCGTATATACTTATTTATAAAGTGTGGCAAGTATAACTGGAACAGCGGAAAGAATGCGGACAAAAAATTGGCGATGTTGTCGAGTAACTTTAATATTTTTTGAGAATTAATATTTATACCTATTATTTAGACAAACACATAATTTAATATACTCATTAACTCATTGAAAATAACTGGCAACTGAAACTTAACTATTACTTCAACTTTAATTCATAATCTATTTTACACATTATCAATTTAAATAAATTTGCGACATTTATATCTATTTGCCCGATACATCCGGCAACAGGTGCGACAAGTTCCCCTCGTCCTCGTGACAAAGCGCATCAAGGCGATTGGCTGCAAGCCATTTTTCCTCGCTTCGCTCCTCAAACGTCGCTGTTCCAAATAAGTTTGCCACACTTTACCGTGCTTTCGTCATATTAGCACAATCTGAAGCTAAACTTCCTTATGAGAACCGTGCACATTTAAACCCGAAAGTTGCAAGCATATGCTAAAACTCTCGGATATATAGACTATTTGACTCTCGATTGACTACTATTTCGATACCTGAATTATTATAATAATTACTCAAGTATGGAGACAGTAAAATATTTACCATTGCTTGAATAAAAATGTTGTAGGTCTTGCTACGCTTGTGGTTTATGGTTATACTCTGCAGGTAGACTTGTGATTTCTTAGCTGTCCCCTAATGATGAATAGGATAGGTATAATCAGAATAACATGATGATTCATGATTGATGTAAAATTGCGCCCCTTAGATGGATCATTTATTGTCGTAGTATAAATAATCAAGTTTTTGTTCAATATTTCAGATACCTCAAAATATATTATTTTGTGTACACATTTTCTTAGTTTCACACATACAAGGCTGTGCTCATATTTAAATTTCAAACACTTCGACAAGCTCACAAAAAATTCAGGTTCTGAAATGATATTTGAATGGCTGTATCTCTAACGTCTGGAATATTTTGAAATATTACTCAAAACTTGAAGGAGTTAATATATTATAAAATAAGACACACACCTAAAATGTGAAAAAGACTATCCCAAGTGCCTTTGAGACACGTTCCTTTAAAAATTCCAACTGAAACTTCTAACAATTCTTCCAAGATAGTATTTATGGCAATATATAGTGCTGAACGGCATCTACTACAGCCCTATCCATGGTGCTCAGCATTTGCTACGCTATTCTACTGCCATGGGTGTACTAAACTGTGTCTGAATAGTTATGACTTACTTATTGAATGAAATGTTATTAGTAAATTCCTCGCGGGCAATCTACGATATTTGTAATATAAATTTAATAAGTTAAGTTGTTACTGGCTTGAGGGATAGTAAAAAATGCAGATTAAAGCCATTGTCAGACATAATCTGACGACGATTGAAAATGCCTTGCTGAAGTCACAATACATAAAGTTTGAATGGCTACTCAATTCTTATTTTAGCTTTAGATGTCATGTTCACTGCTCTGTGAAAGACTATGATATTAATACGTGTAATGAGTTTTTTCATTGATGGTTTAAATCAATTGAAATCCTTTGGGGTGTTTATAAAAGTAGTTCTGATGATGATATGGGTCGAACTAGTCGCAGTAAAGATGTCTAAAAAAATGCGGAATGAATCTTTTTAGTAATTAAATATTTCGAAATTCCATAAGAAATTTATTAAATTAATTTAAAAGTGATGGAAAAGGGAACAACACATAAAAAAATATAATTTATTTTTCCTACAAAAATAAACTTGGAGAAAAATTTTCCTTTGATTCACATACACGGTTACAATGGATTACGGAGGTTACAGTTAATCGTAGACTTATTTCTTCATTTCGAAGGAAGCTTTCTTCCACCTCTTTTTACAACTTTTAAAAGCCTCAGATGTATACGATGCTCTACATACCTCTAGCTTTGCCACAAACTGATTGGCTGACTTCCTGAGTAAAACGTATAGGTTGATATCATTATATGAGAATAAATTAGCTTCTTGAAATTTCACACATAGTGGAATCCATTAGATGGAAATATTTCGTATCTATTTCTTGGTTAATTTCTTTCATTCACATAAAAGAGGAATTTAATTAAATAAATTGTAAATGCAACTTATCATAATCAAGAAAAACGTATAGTGTGGCAAATTTCTCGAATAGCTATTTACCACAGAGTGTTCTTTTATGCATTATGTCGGCTAAAAATGGCCTGAAAGTCCCTTGTGACCAAAGCGACGCAATGAATTGGCGTTCTTCACCATCAATAACCGAAAAAAAAATTGATCTTTACAACGTTGCAGATATAAAATTGTTTTCGCAACTGAAATGGAAATAATTGCTTTTCACTCCAATAATCGTATTCAATCTGCAGATATTTTATAGGCGTATTTGTTAGGCAGCTTTTTCTAAGCACTGCTCATCAGTGCTCATCAGTCAAAAAAAGCTATGAAATCGAGTTCATTAAGTCGACAGGAAACCTCTGTGAAGAAGCTTTTAGACTTATGTACTATTTAACTTAGAATATAAGACTGCTATCTGTTTGAGGACGGAAAACAGAAGAATTTTCCCGAAGAAAATCATAATACACAAATTATACCGAATATCCCAACGGTAGGTGAAGATGAAGTTTGAAATCAAGAATTTAACAATTTTTGGTACAAGATTAAAAATTAATTTCCAGGACTTTCCAAGTTCTTTTTCTCTCGTTACATTATAATGATACTGTAAAAATGTAGTATCAGCAGTTCTGGAAAACAACTGAATTTGGGCATGCAAAATGTCTCTAGAGTCTCTATAAAAAAAATGTAAAAAGTTTTTAATAATAGAGTAAATCATACAAGGACTGCTGGCCCCATAAAGTGGATGAAAAATTTACAATGATAAAAGGCTTAAAATGCATGTATATTTTTAAAAATGTTTTATGATTCACATATTTTTTGATATTTTAATCCAGAATTCTCATTTAGTAGGGGCTCGTTGCTATGAATCATACCTTGTATCTTCAAATAGCACCCATATGTTTATCAATATTGGTATTATTTTTTTATTATTATAATCGTTTTTAATTTTTTCTCAAGTTTTTCCCCGGTCTCTTCCTAGGCTTAATAAAAGTTAGAGTTTCATTGCATGTGTTCAGAATTATTAAGTTGTTTCAGATGTTGCGTGAAGGTTTTAGGTAAGATACCTGTTGAGGATAGGGAATGGCATGATTTGCACTCTTTCCACTTCTACTGCTAAAGGGGCTAACTTTTTTGGAATTGATGACATCTTCTGCATAGATCAAATAACTTTGTTTTTCATAATGGATATCTGGTAGTTCTTGGTTGCTATTATCTGATAGTCCTGTATCGCCAAGATGAAGCCATATATTTTTGGATAGAGCTATTTTTCTGTATCCACTAGTGTCCTTTTTATGAATATATTCGTTGTTTATGATGTATAGATGCTTTCCATGTATTTATAATCCATCTGTTTGGTAGAACAGTAATAAAATAATTATTGGCAGCTAAGCGAAAGTGGGAAATCTAAATTATTTTGAGATAAGTGCAGTAATGTGCCGCCATTTTTTACCGTTTGGCGGGATTGTCAAATAAGAAAAGCGGGATTTAAAGAAAAAAAGCGGGACATTTTTTAAAATTTGTTTTTATTCATTAAGTATTTAAATAATATATGTGCCTCACGTTTATAAGTACACAACTGAAAGAGATATTAGGAATTCAGTTTATACTTTTTAAGCTTTTTTTCCTCAAATTTTGCCCCCGGTTTCGACACTTTTTTATATTTTGTTGCTCTTTTTTCAACTGTTTTTTAATAAAAAAAAATTTTTTCTTTCCATTTTTGCCATCCCCGACCTCGTAGCTCAACTACTTCGCTTTTTTTTCGCCGAAAACCGCGGTTCTTTAATTTCTTTTCTTATTTCTTTATATAATACTTTTATTAACTTTCCGAACAATTTTTTACGTTTTTTTCGGTCCAGTTTTCGTCCAGGTTCCTCATTTTACCCCGGCTACATGTCCTGAAAATTTCAGCCCACTAGCTATACTGGAACATACTTCATTAAAGTTTTTCACTTTGATTTCAGCTTCATTTGATTTCCGTTTCATTTTTCCGGACTTACTACCCTTGCTAAGGAAGTTTTACTTCAAAATATTTTAAGATTCGACTTGAAAAAATTAAGACACAAAAACTTTAAATGGTTATATTACATATATTTTTAATAACATCTTTATGCATTTTAATAATCACAACTAATAAAAACATATTTTATATTTAAGTGCATATACAAAATATATATGTACCTATTATTATACAGACAGCAATAATACAAACTGAAACTGCGACTCAAGTATTTTTTTAATAATAAATGAGTATTTATTTTGGAACTTTACCGCGCAAAGTAATTTTTTGTTTTTTAATATCATTTTAAAAAGCTCCACACTTTCTTTCTTTCTTCGAATGCCACCCTTTCGGGGAGCGGTTGGCTTTGCTGCAAGGCAATCCGCCAGCAAACCCCTCTTCCGGCGCTTAGTTAGAGGCAGGGCAACCCTCTTGCATAATTTACACGTTGTTCCGGTGTGAGGGGACTATCTGGTAGAAATCTCCAGTAAGACGGGCCCGTGCCCCTGGAAATTCCCGAGTTTTGACAAGTATAAGCTAATGTACTGCATGACTGAGTTCTTATGCAAGCAGGTTTCGCACACTGTATGCAGAACCACTTTCTGTCAGAGACTTCAAATCCCCGCAGGAAATACCCTCGACCGCCCTGAGGCTTCGCTACCGCGTACAGAGGTAAAAACTGGAGTCCTAGTAGGAACCACTCTCCACTACGCGACTCACCCCTTACACCTTCCAGCCGGCGCGATTTTCCAGACTCCCCCCAAAGGATTAGAACACGTTTTCTAAGCAAAAATTTTCCACTACCTGTGCCGAATTCTGTAATCCGTTTTCAACGTGTTCGTCCCTCGACGGCAGGACCGGAAGTGTACTACACACTCTATAAAGTTTACTTTTATTTGTAACTTGGCCTTAACATGTATAATGGTAATAATTTATTCCGATTGTCACTATACTATAAGTCTTTTCAGAACGAGAAAATACACACTCACAACCGGCCGTCATTCGAAACAGGTATGGAGGCAACCATACGCATAGTTATATATGTATGGAGGCAACAAACTGAAATAATATCAAGATACACTTCAGATCAGAGTCTGTTTTGAAAAGCCTTGCCTTTTTTCTTTTTTCATGAAAAAGCGGGAAAATTACGTCCCTCTCTTACCTGAGGATGAACGATGGAGTCTCAAAACTCGTGCAACCCGCCAAAAGCGGGACGCTTGGCAACCCTAAAGTTTTTTATTTTATTTTATTTATTCGTATGGCATACATGCAATATAAACACAAAAGTAGAGGTATATAACAAATAATACATAAATACACAGAGCATAAGTATACTAAGACAGGCTACATATAAGACTAACTAAATATTAATATCTAAGTTTCTAATCCAAGTTAGTGCTGTAACATCAGCCTTCATGAGATCGCTCCAGCTCCCTTGAAAAGACCGTATGGGGCAGTCCTCACTAATGTGTCTGATTGTCTGGTTTGGGGCTCCGCAGTCACATCCCGGAGAGTCCCCAGCACCCCATCTGTAGAGTCTGCGCACCGTCCGTAACCTGAACGTGCTCTGTTTAGTTTGACCCATAGTTTCCTATCTAGCTCTGTGCCTGCAGTGTCGAAGTTGTATCTTTCAAACCATTCTCGTTCTTCGGGATTTACAATAGCTCGGTAGTGTTGGGCCCATAGGTTTCTTATTTCCACGTTATTAACAGCTAGTTGTTCAGCTTGCCATAACGGTGGGTTTCTGGAGCGGAGTCTATTTCGTCGTAGGGTAGGTATATCTTCCTGTACAGGTAGTTCTAGGTTATCCTGTATCTTGCGGTGCTCTCTGAGCAAGGCCTGGGTTCTACGAATTGCAGGAGGGTAGATGTTGCTCAGCTAGGGGAGCCAGTAGGTGGGAGTTGGTCGGATTGCTCCAGTTATTAATCGCATTGTATGATTCATCTGGGCGTCGATCAAATTTGTGTGGCAGCTGTTTAGCCATACTGGAGCACAATACTCGGCTGTTGAGAAGACCAGCGCGATGGACGATGTACGCAGGGTGTCCGCTGAAGCTCCCGATGTTGTACCACAAAGCTTTTGGATGATATTATTGCGTGTTTTTGTTTTAGCAGCGGTATTCTCAATGTGTTTCCTATAAGAAAGAGTACGGTCGAGGGTGACGCCAAGGTATTTCGGGTGCTTGTTGTGCCGAAGAGTGTTTCCATTAAATTGCACGTTGAGCTCGCTGTGAGCCTGTTTGTTGTTCAGATGAAATGTGCAGACCTCAGTTTTGCTTTCACTGGGTTTAAGTCGCCACTTTTTAAAGTAAGAGCACAGGGAGGCTAGATCTTCTGTGATTGGCTCTGTAGGCTAAATTTTCTCGACCTGGTTTCGGAAAGGTCGGAGATATACAAGTTGAACAATAGAGGAGCCAAGACCGAGCCCTGCGGTAGGCCATTATTCAATTTTCTCTCCCTGCATATATAATTTCCTAGGTAAGTGCGGAAGTACCTGTTGCTTATCATGTTATTGAGGAGGGCTGTCGTTTTTCGGCAGCGAATTGTTTTTAGTAATTTATAAATCATCCCCTCTCTCTAGACCGTATCGTAGGCAGCGGTCAGGTCCACAAATACGGCAGATGTTTTAAGTCTTTCTTGGAAACCAGCCTCTATGAAAGTTGTTAGAGCTAGCACCTAGTCGCAGCAACTTCTGTTGGGCCGGAAACCCGCCTGTTCGACTGGGACTTGTTCCAACACGGGGGCGCTTATTCTATTATATAGAAGTCTCTCCAGCAGTTTGTACGTGCAGCTAAGCAAGGAAATTGGTCTAAAACTTTGTGGGAGATCAGCTGGTTTATCAGGTTTTAGAATGGCCACTATTTTTGTTCCTTTAAGCTCACTGGGCACCGATCCTCTGTCCAAGATGTTGGAGAAGAAGCAGACCAGCCATTTCTTTGCTGTGTTACCCAGGTGTATCAAGAGCTCCGGGTGCAGATTATCCAAGCCAGGTGCTTGGCCAGGCTTAGTCTGCTTCAGGGGCTCATCCAGTTCGGGCAATGTGAAAGGCGCGGAGAAACCAGAGTCATTTGGACATCGAGCTCTTAGAGATGCAAGTTCTCGTTTTATTTTGGTGGTGTGTTGTTTGTCACGGGCTGCTCTGGAAGTTTCCACTATATGATTAGAGATTTGGTTGGCTGAAACATCAGGCGTCTGGCCAGATTTGCTGGAGGCCCCGCCAAGCCTACGTAGCATTCCCCACGCCTTTCTGCTTGAATGTTTGAAGTTTATGTTCTCAACCATCTCCGTCCAGCGCGTATTTCTAGCAGCATCAAGGCTGTCAAGGAGGTCGTCCGCAATATCTCTATCGCCACTGCTGTTGTATTCATCATAGAGTTGTTCGCAGTGTCCATTACATCCTGGTATATATTCCCTTCTGTATCCACGGGGAATATATTTCTTAGCAGCAGCTAGAACTGCACCCACAAATCGGTGGTAGTACTTAGGCTCTGGTGGGATAAAGCAAATATATTTATCTAGGTGGTCGGCAAAGCCCTGCCAGTCAGCCCTGCGGAAGTTCCATCTGGGTCGAGGAACAGATCTCACTCCAGTATAACAGGTCTGTGTTGGCTGTGTGGAAATTTAGGTAGGACTTCTCTGGACATAGGTATTGGGTGGTCTCCGCCATCACGAGATACAAAGCAGAGATCCGGATTGTAGTCTCTCTGCCAAGCGGCCGATTTGAAGGTTCCCAAATCCTTGGCGTCAAAAACCAAGTATAAATTATTATTTTCAGCCCATTCGCTGAGCGCAACACCACATTCATCATCGCGTGCATATTTTCATTGGCCATGGTGACTATTAAAGTCTCCAGCATATATTGATGGGTGGGCAGAAGTTGTCAGAACATCCAATGGCCACATCACATTGGGTGGTTTATAAATATTGTTTATGGTGAACTCCTCCAGTTTTATTGACACGTTGTGTATTTCGTTTACTGTCTTCGTCGAAATGAGATGGGCATGTTCAATATTGCTTTTCGCGTAAGTGGCAACACCATATGCATTGTGATATGTGGCTCCTATAAGGTCATAGCCATGGATCCTGCCCCTTTTATGTAGGTCTTCTGGAGTATGAGCGTATGTTTCTTGGATTAGAACTACGTCAATATCATTATCCAAGAGGAGCTTTGATAGATACTCACTCTTAGCTCGGCTGATACTTTCTATATTTAAATGGCACACTCGGATTGAAGGTCCAAGTCTTTTAGTCAGTTGGTCCTGAGAAGGTCCGTTTTTTGGCATTTGAATCTGATTTGTCTGGTTTGTCTGCATGTTAATAGCCAGGAAATCCAGTAATTTGGTCTGGCTGCCGAGTCGCTCTAGCTCATTTAGCGTTATCCAGGGTGCACGTGTACTGTTCTAGTACGGACGCGAGCTAGTTTGCACCCCAAACCCTAAAGTAACGGGGTATTGAAGGTTCTACTATATACAACAGCAAAATAAAGTGTAACTTTTATCTGTGTGTTCCGGAAGTTTTGCACCATTTTGTAATAGGTATTACCATTTTAATCAAATGAGCTACATCTAGAAAAGTAAGGGGGCATATAGTAACAAAGGCATAATCTGGGAATATATTTATTTGATACGTAGTACCAAACGCCTTGCTGAAGCCGAACTACACAAATTCAATGTGAGGTCTTAAGTCGATTACATGAGAATATGTCCTCTGAACCCGCAGTGTAATAAAAAATCACTATGTAGCAATTACTAGTTAGTTACTACTTTGCTCGTGTAGTAGCAAAAAGAAGAAACACGATTATAGTAAGAAAAAAAAACACGAAAGTATAACAGACTATTTACTACTAAAAATTTATTTTTCTGGTGACGAATCAGAATGTATAACTAATAATGAAGTACGGGCCAATCGTAGTTCAAAATGCATAACTGATAATGAAGTACGGGCCAATTGCAGTTTAAATCCATCTATCTTCGGCTTCATGAAATGAAGCGGCCGACGGCGACCTACATGAAAACTAAATGGCGAATAGTATATGATCTTTTGTGTCCAGTTCACATGAGGATAATGAAAAAGTTCTTGAGGTAACATATTGAGTAAGCTACAAAATTGCTACGTCTTGGCAGATGAATGTAGTGGCACTCCATTTGATGATGCTAGGCGTAAAATATTTTTCAACGTATAGGCTTAGATAGGAGGTTGCTAAAAAAATGACATAATAATACTGGCTCGCCCTTTGAAAACTCGTGTCATATAGAAAATGCTATTTCTAATAATATAAATGAATATTTTCAAGAACATGGCTAACTCTTCGATTAAACATTAACACAGAAGAGACGTTGCAAAATGAATGAATATTGCTTAGGTGAATAAAATAAACTCAACCCAATCATCGAATGGGCATATAGCGGCATCAATCGACTCGACAGGCACTTGAATGTATGTGCCTAAGCTCTCGCATTCCTTATAAATTAAAGAGTGTTTTAACTGATGCTGTTAAAATTCTTAGTTTTATGTAATCGCATGCTACCAACTCAGGATTATATCAGGCTCTTTATGAAGATTATAGATGCCGACAATTCATTACTTCAACCATTTTTCCTTTCTTGTTTATCTATCTAGCCAATGTTTTTTCAAAATTGAACGGGTTAAGGCCCTTTAATATTTCTGTATGTACTTAAATGTAATCGCAGTTTTTGGTAGATTAGTTTAGTATCTGATTAACATATTAATTTTCATATTTGTTCTATGTATAAATATTTTTTTCTTCATCATCTATATGAGTACTAAATAGTTTACCATTTACACTTTTATAGTCAATATTTCGTCATTTATTTATAACTTCTTCAGGGGAAACTCTCATACCAACAAGAGTGACAAAAGTATACAATTAATATGATTTAGGTACATAAAAATTGTTAAAAATAAATTAAGCAGATTAAAACGAGTTAATATTTAAAATATTTATCAAATGACGGGTGGACCAACAAATTTAGAACAGCCTCACATTTTAAAACAACAAAAAATAGCATAGCTTGGAAATTTCTAATTAGTAATGGTTGGCAAATTAAGACAACCCAGTGCCTTTAAGAAACTTGTAAAATCTTTGCCAGTAGATTGGGAACCAAAAGAAAGGCATGGGTTACTAATGAAATCATGACTGAATGGTTAATAGAATTTGACAGAAAATTAAGTAGGCGAAAGCCAAACGTTTTAATATTTCTTGATAGTGCCTCATCTCATCCTCAAGATATTTTTTTCACCTCTGAATACAACATCTCATTGTCAGCCCCTCGACCAAGGAATCGTAAAATATTTCAAAACATTTTATAGAAGTTATATAATGAAGCATGCTTTGAGAATGCTCGAAACCTTTTAATCGTTATGGGAGCTAACTAAAGGAATAGCTATCCTTCATTGCACAAGCGTGGCAAGAAGTTTCCCTTACAACTGTCCAAAACTCTTTTAAATAAGCCGGTTTCAAGAAAAGCTTCATGTCGACGGTGGGTTTGACGTAGAAGACGATTTGCCATTGTCAGTGATGGCAGAATTGGAGACAAATTTCAAGGACCTCGTTGTGGATGTTGAATACGAAGATATTCACACAGAAGACACTGATGTACCCGCCGAACATTTTGCCATGCTCAATAGAAGCGAAGAACAAAACGAGGAGTCCGAAGAAGAAATGTCTGACCGCTGAAAGAATCTGATTCTTCGGGCTCCTATAAAGATTGTCTTAAGGTTACAGGATAATATGTGAACTTACAGCCAGGTCAGTACTAGAATGCCACAATAGTGTGAACGTAGCAAATTAGCGGATAAATTGGCTGGAAAGGCAACCAGTTGAAACATTACGGGAGATCACCTATGAACACTTTGGGGCAAAATGAGACGAAGCAACTACGACTGGCCAGGGCGCTACTAAGCTACCTCAGTGAGTCTGCAGCAAAGGCATACTTGTGTATGTCAAGGTAGAACCTACGACTCATGGGGAATTCTGACTGGAAACTGCCAGTTAAGAAAACATATCTACACAATGAGATTATGCGAGACACCTCTATTCAGAGGCTGTGAACAGAGGGACGAAACAGTAGAGATCTGCTCTGCGATTGCGACGCTGTTTCGGAACTAAGGGAATCCATTTTTGGAGAACGATTGCTAACCATGGCTTTTCTCAGAACAGCCTCCTCGGGCAATATGGCTCCCTTTTTTACAGCAATAGGCTGGTTCAATGGGGGCTAAGTGCCGTGGTCTTTCGAGGCCACCCTCTCACCGTTTCCAGATTCCAGAAGATACGTGAAAGATTTTTCAAAAAATAATGAAGATTTCGCTGCGTTTTAATTAGCAAAAAAATTAGATATCCATTTGAAGAATGTGTTGACGAAAAGGTTTAGAACGCACCAAACTGAGTGAGACGATTTCTTCAAAAATGTTGATTGGTTATAGGTATATACATATAAGTAGTAATATGTAATTTTGACATATATGCTTACCTACCTAGTTTATCGATTATTCGTTTCTTTTCTCTTAAATATTCTTTGACTTGTGTAATAATAATAGTTTTTTGGGTCGACATGTTCATTTTTATTTTTTAATAATAATTATTGTTTCTGAAACATGAACGCCATTTTCTTTAAATGACAACTTTTAACCTTGTGTGTCATCTGGCTTTTTCGATTTTTTGTTTTCCTTATTTATTAAGTATGTTATATATTGCAATCCAAAAATTTCATTATCTATTTGGTCTTTTTTTATTGATGTTTTGCACGTTGTCAATAAAAAGGATGTTTAATTAATGAATGAATTGTTTTATTTTCCTTAACTGGGCAAGCAAAATAATATTCTATTGGGCGGACAATTTTTTTCTTATAAGGGCAGCTCTCTTATTCAATATATATAATCATAAAAACCAATTTTGTCTATGAAAATGTCAAATAAGTCCCATTTGAAGAAACTGCCATTAAAGCGAATGCATAAGTATATACATACCTACGGCTAATACGTTGACGATCCTAGCTCAGATCCTAGGTACAAATTGGAAAATTTTAATCACAATAAAAATAATACCTCTTGCTAATCTTAGCTTTCGATATAGGAA
>MU184465.1:158348-170999 GCA_016904865.1 Pissodes strobi | reverse complement strand
TTCCATACTATATCTTTCCTTTACAAAACATCAAATTAGCCATTCCTCTTAACACATCTTTCTAGATATATATAAGAGAATATAAGTGAATATCATATACACAGGCAACCATAATACACACCACCATATAGGAAATTAAGCAAATTAATTAATATTGTTTCTCAAAACATAAAAAATATCACTTGATCTATTTTAAAACCATGATTTAATTTTTTATTTTGTTTGTTACGTTATGATATAATTGCCAGTAAATTAGATATAAATGCACTTGATTGATTACGTGAACAAAAACTTACAAAATCCGACCATACTACTAAAAACAAAAGAAAAAAAATAGCTTAATTAATAACTAACTACACCGATAACTTTAATTATTGTAGCATTCTACAACCGCTAATTATCCATATCTGAAAACCATAATTTTAAAGTTTTAATTGGAAAGCTGTCAAATAATAATAGTAATAATAAATCAATAAACATAATAGCAAATTCAGCTGTATCTTCTGCTTTCCTCATTCCCCACATAGATTTCTTCAAGCTCAGCTTCCTTTTTCCCTCCATCATCTTTTTTCGAAGATCATGAAGTTCCAGCTGATGCTCAGTTGCCTCTTGAGGTTTCTGGATCCTGGCATTTATTTCGGTGAACACTGCTATACTCGCTAATTTGCATTTTTTGACATTTCTTTACTTCTGCCAGTAGATGGTTTTTTCACATATTTCATCCAATTTGTACCAAAGTGTATATGTAACGGTCTATATTCTGGATCTTCCATTGTCCGTAGCAGGTGCCTATGCTTCTTCAGGTGGCGGTGCCTTGTCACCCACTACATATAATTTTTCTCCAAAAAAGAACCTGGCCTGCCTTATTCTTGCTGTCGACCGCTTTGATTTCCTGGCCCGCTCTTGTACCATGTCAAATCAGCAATTTTTGCGAAATATTGCTTTTCACTTCATCTGCTACTAACTCTGTCCATTTTACTTATTTAAGGGAAAAATATTTTCCTGAGATCAGTTTCATCTAGTTTCTTTCAGACACCGAAAGAAGACTATTCTGCAACTTGTTTTTGCTGCGTTTCCTACTTTAGGCGTTTTTGATCGGAAAATAGTACACTTTTGGTTCTACCTTATGGTTGAGAGATCACATTTTAATGAACGCACATCTTTTATCATACAATAGCGATGGTCCTTGGTCCTATCGCTCCTAACATAACCGACGTAAGTATTCAAGACCTGTGTACTTTTCAACCCTTTTTTTCCTGAAAAATGTCTCCCCCTCGTAAAGAAATTAAGATTTTACCTGCTGGACAATTATTACAAGATTTGGATCATGATCATTTAGTATTTAAACATTAAAATAGTTGTTGTGCTAAGCCGATTCATGAAACCAAAGAAAATTTTACTACAGTAGATCATTTTTTGATTAAACGGATTCACGTGAGAAACACAAATTTCTTTGGCAAACAGACGCTAATTTCTAGTATCTAGCAAACAAACCACTAAATTAAACCGATACTAGAGGCTGGTTCCATAGATTGGGCAGCCTGTAATGATACCATGATGTCATTACTTTTAAACTAGTGCTCAGCTGCAAGTTCTGCTTTGGTTGACTTTTGAACGAGATCAGCATTTATTCGAAGTTTTTTTTTTGTGTCGTAACATTCAATACTGTGACTTTCTCTCTCGAGGGAATTTGAATAGCATATCAGTGTACAAGTCGTCGTCTAGCTGGTTTACAGTCAGAGTAGTAGAAGCTGAGATTGGTAAATCAATAACCGAAAAAGCTTGTCACTCGTTGCTCATTTAATTTCCTGTTCTTCAAAAGAGGTGCCAAATTTCAAGCTCTTGAACATAGTACTCCTTTGTTTATTAGTAATCAAATTATTCTTGTATTATCTTCGTTTACACCCAGCAGACTGGATGTATTATGATACTTTAGAAAATTACGGAATGCAATATGTTGACGAGACATCTTTTGCTGTTACTAAATATCTGCAAAGACAAATTGAACTACCCATTGGATAGTCTTAACTCTGAGCTGGTAAACAATGAATAGTTAAGTGAAGGATATAACATTTCCAAAACTACTTTTCATTTCAAATTGGAGCAAAATCATAAAAAGTAGCAGTAGACAAGGAAGGAGTAACTGAAGAAATAATAGAAAATCCAAACAATGCGGGTACAAGTGAGGTAATAACTGAGGATTTAATAGAAGCATCAATTAGAGACAGAAATGGAATACTTGCAGAACAGAAATAAATGAAGGAGCAACAAGTCTAAATTCGGTAGTAAAAAAGGAGGAGGAAACTCAAAAGGAATAGAAAATCTGAACAATGTTGAATGCAATGACGAAATAAGACTGGAGTTAGTGGAAGTTGAAAAAGAAAACTTACCTGAAACTAAAATAGACAATACTGAGATAAATGCAGAATGAGTATTACCAGAAAAGAAGCAATATGTTTAAAAAATATTTTATTTCATCCTGACAATTAAAATAAGGACAGCAAGAAAAAAATCTTGGTAAACGTACCTAGCTTTGCGAATTCATAACAATGGAAGGCAGTAGAAATGGGAAAAGGCTACGATAAGAAAAATTAAAAGAAAAACCGACATAAAGGCTAAACAGTACAGATCATAGTCCAAATGTAAAATATTGCAGTAAAATCGATCGTTTAAAGACACAAAGGCGACGTCATAGAGAGCGTCAGAGCTGCCTAAGTTGGTACGATTCCAGTTCAATCAGTGCATGCACATGAAAGTAGCAGTACTGGAGCAAGCAGAAGAAACACCAGTGATTGCAAATGTAAGTCGATGCCTCCTTGTTTGAAACTTTTTGCTGGGTAGGTACTTGAAAATTTTATATTTTATTAATACAGTTCACTAAACTCTTATAGTAAAATAGGCATATCTGTGTCTGAGAATTGAGAATAATACTAGTATCTCCCTGTACTACTATAGCGTGACAACTGGGCTGATCATCGCCGTGAATCTTGATAAGGCAGGAACGCCTCACTTTATGCTCCTATAATGTAGGTATTTCCCAACTAAATTCTTATTGTGCAGTCCGATTCTGAACTCGAGCAAATTATTATGTGATGGAACAGTGCCGACCTTGGGCTCGCCGGCCCTGAACCAGACATTCGCCAGTTTCAATCATTCGCAGTTGCTAAAAGGAGAAGCCAACTCGATTTCGGCTGTTTTGTTGCTCGTATATTATTTTGGATTGCGTCATCATCGCGAGCGATACGCGAACGCGAGGTGTTCGAATTCCGATTTACACTCGCATTTTTGCAAGGTTGCCGTCCCTGGCATTTCCTGCATTAAGAATTTTGCACTGATAAGCTCCAAATATGATTCTCTCATTTCTTTGAATAATGGCAAATAAATACCATAAAATAACACATAAAGTAGACGGCACTTGTGACTGATGATGCAGAATATATTTCCTAACGCATGTTAGGTATACCTACTAGGATTAAATTACTAATGATTTTTTTCGTTCTAGTTTTTGCACAATAATAGAACACATCCACTCTCGGAGAAGTTATATAATATACAGAACATTTTTTTATAGCGGCCATAATGGCATTTTAAAATTTAAATCCAACAAGGTGATAATCGAGCCAAAACAGTAATCGATTCAGCTACATAATCTACACCTTCAAAACATGGTGAAAGGTATAAAGGATGCAAGTTAAACACTTTTGTTGCTTTCATAAAGTAAAGCTAGATGAATGTTTAGTACAATCAAGGAGCTCAAAAATTGTTCGTTAAAAATGGCTAAGTAACTCTAATGGATGTCAAGGGTGGTGCCCATTAGAGACTTTAAGGCATAAGCTGATAACGTGGACAAAATGCAAAATACATTGTACTGATCAATATCTATGGATAAGGACCCTCACGTCACACCATGACCAATAAATTATAATATTCATTGAACACATTCTTGGTTCATCTAGGTCATTACCTAAAATTCATACAGACAACCAAATCGCTTCTGATGAAGATGAGAGGCCAGCCCAGCAGTTTTCCTAATCCACTTCATCTTTTGCAATGCATCTTTGCACTTATTTACCGAGATATCTTAGATATTTTTGGAAGTGGATTAATGGAAAAAGCCAAATATTAACTTAAAAACTGGTAGATGATGTCTTTGTGGATAAATGTTGAGCTTATAACAAATTCATCATCGCTCGGTAGTGCTAGAAATATTTCGTGTTTTGAAAAGATGCGGCGAAATTTCTTTAGAGAACACTATAGATCATTTGAAAATTTAGGCCCTATGACATCAGATGATAATACATCTATGGAAAGAACCCTCAATGCCATGCCGAAAAAGCTATAGTAATGATCAAACCGTCAAATTCATGTTTATAACGACAGCAGATAATTACCCTTGTTTACAGATTCTTATACCATCTAGGCCATTGTCTGAAATACATATGGATACACAAATTGCTTCTGGAGAAAATGAAATGCTCTCGGAAAGGCTCGCAGTTGTCTGAATCAGCTTCATCTTCTGTGCTGATTCTGCATAAAAATCCACTTAGGTATGTTGAAGGAGGTTCAGCAGGAGTGTTGCACCATCTGATCGCCATCTATGGATAAGAACCCTCAATACTATGCCCACAAGCTTATAATATTGATTGACCTGGCAATTGATGTTTATAACATCAGACAATTACCCTTGTTTATAGATTCTTGGACTAGACAATTATCTAAAATTCATAAGGAAACGCAAGTTGCTTTTGATGAAGACGAAAGGCTAGCCTCGTAGTTTTCTGGATCAGCTTCGTCTTTTGCACTGTTGCTGTATAGAAATCCACTTAATAACAGAGATATGTTAGAAATTGCTGGAAGTCGAGTAATGGAAGAAGTTGAAGATCAACTTATAATATTGAAAAACCGACAATTGATGTTTTTAACGAGAGCAGACAATTACTTTCTTTACATATGCTTGGTTTACCTAGATCATTGTCTAGAATTTATACGGACACAATATTGCTTCTGATGAAGATGAAAGGCTAGCCTCGTAGATTTCTAAATCAGCTCAATCTTTTGTACCGAGATATGTTAAGTATTATTGGAAGGGTAATCAAAGTAGTTGAAGATAAACTTAAAAAAATGTTGTTTTTATCTACAAGTTAATGGATCTATATATAAATATTGAGTTGATAAGAAATTTGTCATCTCTCGATTGTGAAAGTGATATTTCGTGTTTTGGAAGGCGTTGCGGAACTTTCTTAGAGAGCAATATGGATCATTCAAAAGTTTAGGCTCTAAGGCATTGGCTGCTAACTTAGATAAATGCAAAACACATCATTGACTCAATCTGATCAACATTATTGTGAATAAAAACATGATGCCGTGAAAACTAAACTATCGAACCGGTGATTGATGTTTATAACAATAGCAGACAACTAACTTTGTTTACACTTGCTTGGTTTATCTAGGTCATTGTCCAAAAATTCATACGGACACACAAAATGCTTCTGACGAGGATGAAAGTAGTTTTCTGAATCAGCTCCATTTTTTGCACTGGTACTGTATTGAAATTTACCGAAATATGTTAGATATTGTTACAAATCGACTAATGAGAAAAGTTGAAGATACACTTAAAAACTGAGAGTTTTCTCTACTAGTTGATGGCTCTGTTGAAAAATGTTGAGTTGATAACAAATTTATCATCGCTCGATTGTTACAGAGAGATTTCGTATTTCGAGAAGGTGCGGCAAGAGTTATTTAGAGAGCATTATGGATCACTTAAAATATAAGGCATCAGATGAAAACCTGGTTAAAAGATAAAACACATGGTTGTCTCAATCTGATCGGCCCCTATGGATGAAAATCCTCAATGCCATGCCGTAAAAGCTAAAATATTGATTGAACCTAAAATTAATGTTTATAACAATTAACTTTGTTAACACATTCTCGATTTATCTAAGTCGTTGTCTAAAATTCATGCACACACAAATTGCTTCTCATAAACATGAAAGGCTAGGTTAGCAGTTTTGTGAATCAGCTCCATCTTTTGCACTGTTGCTGTATAGAAATCCACCTATCAATATTGGAAGTCGATTAATGGGAAAAGCTAAAGATCAACTTAAAAAACTGAGAGCCTTTCTGTATCAGATGATGGCTATGTGGATACATATTGAGGTGATATCAAATTCATGATCACTCCCTTGTGATACCGGCAATTTGTGTTTTGAGAAGCTGCGGCAGGACTGCTTTAGAGAACATTATAGATCATTTCAAAACTTAGGCTCTTAGGCATCAAATGATAACCTAGGTAAAATGCAGAATACTTAGTTGACTCAATTTGATGGAATCTATTGATAAAAACTTCTAACCCCATGTCGAACAAGATATGTTAGATATTGTTGAAAGTCGCGTAATGGACAATATCAATATCAACTTAAAAGAACTGAGAGCTTTTCTCTACAAGTTGATATAGTGGTAGATAAATAAGAAGTTGATAACAAATTCATAATCACTCGCTGTGATAGAGGTATTTTGTGTTTCGAGAAGGTACGGCAGGAATGCTTTAGAGAGCATTATAGATCATTTAAAAATTTAGGCTCTAAGGCATCAGATGATAACCTGAGCAAAATGCAGAATGCTTGGTTGACTTAATCTGATCGACATCTATCGATAGCAACTTTCAACACCATGCCTAACAAAATATGATAGATATTGTTGGAAATCGCGTAAAGGAAAAGTCGAAGGTCAACTTAAAAAAACTAAGAGCTTTTCTCTACAAGTTGAGAGAGTCGATAAAGCGATTAGAACTGGAAAAATAATATTACCTGGTGATGATAGTATTGGACATCAGCTTTCTAATGGCATGATAAAGATATTTCTTGTGGATTTGGTTGTAAAAACGGTAGCTATTTGTTTGGAAAAACCAGAAGCACAAAACTTACAAGCCTTTAGATTTACTATTTACTTTCAAGGAAAACCAAGAAGTATGAATGCGTAACATTCTCATTTACACTCAGTTCGGTATTTGACAAGTCGATATCAGGTATAGATGAAATACAAAAATGGGACATAATCTATACTGGTGCGTGTTCTCGTCTATAATTATTTAATGATACTCTATTTGTGCTATAAAGGGGGGAATATGAGTATCGATCACGTAAAGACCCCATGCATATTTAGTATAAAATACTTAAAAGGATGTGTATATATGTCACATAGATATATTGGCTTAATAAGTTAGGACCTGATACATTTCCCATATCAGTAAATGTAAGGATCTATAGTGATGAGTAAGTAATCGATAACGTAACGATACTTTAAATGCCCTACAAATATTGTCAAATCTAATAGTTCACGTTCACGGACACGTAAATTGCTTGACCATGCGGATTAGAATAGAAGTAGTGCTAAACAGCACTCATGATAATGATCTACGAAATATGTTGGATTGCATGAGCAACTGCACTAAGACAAAAAGTTTAACTGCAATTGATTGGAAGTTTATTTGGGAGACGTGGAGTTTCATCCTTCATCGATGGTGTCATAAGTTTGCATGAGCTAGTTTTGGTTAGTTTTTAGTCCGCTGAGCAACAGAAAAGCTCTCTAAGAATAATGAATCGCGTGAACTATTTAAATGTGTTAAAGAGATCACAAGATAATTCAGACCCAAATCGTGGTCGATAGAGGACGAGAATAGAACAGTGGTCACTGAAATAAGAAACATCATCCAGGTTTGGCGACAACATTGTACGAATCTATAAAAAGAAGTAGAACCTGAACAACAGCCCGAAGCTCCGCTTTCAATCAAGTATATACAGCAGGAGCCCGACATCTTAAGAAGTGAAGTAGAACATGCGATTCGACATCTAAAAAACAATAAGAGTCCAGGAGAAGATGACATAAATGCAGAAATGCTTAAGCACCTCCCCGCGAAAGGTATTGATCTCTTGTGGAACAGGGTTTGGCAGACAGGATAGTGGCCAACCGACTGGTGCACCTCTACTCTCATACCGTTGCATAAAAAAGGGTCCAGTAAAAAATGCAATAATTATAGAACTATAGCATTGATTTCTCATCCAAGCAAGGTCATGCTCAGGATCCTGTTACAGAGACTTAGAAACTTTTTAGCATGGCAAATACTACAAGAACAGGCCGGTTTTGTGAGAGGAAAAGGTACGAGAGACCAGATTATGAATGTGCGGCAAATCATTGTAAAAACAAGAGAATATGGCAAAACTGCATACTTGTGTTTCCTGGATTACAGCAAGGCTTTTGATTGCTGCGTCAACTGAAGGCGATTCTGGGATGTCCTGTCGCAGATGGGGATGCCACGACATCTGATTCACCTACTAAAAGAATTATATAACAATAACATAACACTAATGAAGGTGGATGTGTCACCCTTATTGTTTAACGTATATGGAGAATATATCATAAGGGAAGCCTTGGACGGCTGGGAAGGAGGAGTTGTCATAGGCGGCAGAAGGATAGATAATCTCCGCTACGCTGATGACACCACACTTATCGCCAAAGATGAGCAGGAAATGTCGAGTCTTATTGAGCGAGTAGAGAGAGTGAGCTTGAAGTTTGGTCTACAACTGAACCGTCAAAAAACGAAACTTATGCTAATAGATCGCACCAACAGCATGGAAGAAATGCCTGCTATTCAAGATGTCGAGAACATAGAGGAGATGGTCTATCTAGGTGCCCACATCAGCAGAAATGGCGGTCAAGTCAAGAAATCAGAAGAAGGATAGCTCTTGCCAAAACGGCCATGACCAAACTCAACAAAATTTGGAAAGATCGGCATATAACAACCACAACAAAATGCAAATTAGTAAACACCCTCGTTTTTCCAATTGCGCTATATGTAGCAGAATCCTGGACCTTAAAAGCCACAGACATCGCTAAGTTGGATGCGTTTGAGATGTGGGTCTGGAGAAGACTACTGAGGATTCCCTGGACAGCGCGTAGAACCAACATATCCATACTCGAAGAACTTAACATCCAAGTCAGATTGTCAACTAAAATCAAACAACTGATTCTCAAGTATTTTGGACATGTCAGCAGTAGGAAAGATGACAATCTCGAAAAACTCATGGTCAAGGGAAAGTGAAGCAGTTCACAGGAAAATCTTTCCAAGAGAGCATTAGAAGTACGGCAGATAGAGAGGAATGGAGGGAAACTGCTAAAAACACAACATGAGATAAACATAAAATCACGACGCTTCAAATATGAAGCGAACGACTAGAGAGAGAGAGAGCAACTTTCACCTCTAGCAAGCATTATTTCGTTTATCACTTGAATTCTCCAAACAATTCTTTACACCCTATGTTATCCGGTCGGGCCGAAGAGGTATGGCAGAAGTTTCAGGAGATGAGACAGACGAGGTTAATGATACATGGGCTCGTGAAGAGTCTCATCAGGGTGTTGATGGGTATACCTAGGAAGGAATGCACGGCGCTGGCAGGATTCTACACAGGGCACTGTAGGCTAAGACAGCACATGACTCTGCTGATAATTGCAGAGGAGGGGGAGTGTAGATAGTGCATGGAGGATGATGAGACCCTATACCATCTACTTACGGAATGCCCCACCTTTGCGTGGTCAAGATTTAGAACCTTTGGCGCGACGCCGATGGAGCTAGATTGAGTGCGTCGCGTCGGTCGTGTTAGTCTGAAGGAGATGCGGGCCTTCTTAGGAAGACCGACATCCTGGAGGTTCTCTAATACGGGCTGGGGACATAACGGGCCCAATTAGTGGCCTAAGCGCAAGGCGCGCTAAGGGCCACCCCTTCTGCCGTTAAGCAGTTGTAATTATGTTAAAAAAATTATGGTTTCGTAAAAAATATTAAGATCATAAAATATGAACCATATTTTAAAAATTCTTAATATCAAAGAGCAGATATGATTTTTAGTGGTTTCGTCATCATAAGCCAGAATATAATCCTGATTGAAACTTCATTCTATGGTGTTAACAACTTGTTCGACTTATAAAAAAATTACAGAATACTTGTTTGAATTTGAAAATGTATTTTTTTTTCATTTGTTACTTATGTATATTTGGCAACATTGCGTTTTTGCTCCATGCGATTTGCGTAATTGCAAATCTCGCTGACGGGCATGTTTCATACAATATGTGCACTATAAGTACAGTTGCTTATTCTAAAATAATGATGATATTATATATTTTGAAATTAATGTAGGAAATTACAAATTTTTTTTAAAAATTTGGAAAACATTTGGTGGAGTGGTTGATATATTTCTAATAATAATATTGGCATAATTGAATCTTATCGTCTCAAATACAATATTTTATTTCTAGAATATAGAAAACAAAGAAAATTTTAAGCACAGTGGAAACACCTCTACAAGTTATTTGTATTGGAAATAAACTATTACTAAATTCATTTTTGGTAATAATAATATTAGTATAACAAAGTATATTCTTTCATATATCAAGATTATAACAATATACTTATAGAAAAATAGAACAATTTTTCTAAAAAAATGATTATATTTACTATTACAACATTTCTAATTTTCTTGGTCACAATTTCTCTCTTTAAAAAACCAACAGTAATCGCCCATCATGGAATTGCCATTGTCCTAATATCAAATTCAAATTCAAATTCAAAATATGCTTTATTGTCCAAAGTACATAATCTAACTTATTGACAAAGCTTTGAAATACAAAAATGAAAATAAATCAATAAAACAGATGTAGTGTAAAATAACATTAAAATTAAGGAACACAAGCCAATTACATACATTCCAGATTAAAAATTGAGTTAAAAACATAATAAAATTTGATTTTCACATAAAGAAATAAAGAAAAATTTAATAGTAGGTTATTTAATAGTAAAATTTTTTACACATACTTAACACATTTACTAAAACATTTTAGGACAAACATAACTATAGGGTACAAACATAGGTTATCAACATAGTCACTGTCAGAAACAGTATTACATAAAAAGATAAAAATAAGACCAAATTAACAATAAAATAATATGAGTAGTAGGCAAAGTATCACAGCTCGAAATTATCACTCAAATATTCTTCCATATTATAGTATGCCTTACTCAATAAAAGACCCTTTACCCTTACCTTAAATCTGTTCCGATTGTCGATTTTTCTTAAATCAAGAGGAAGGTGATTAAACATTTTCTTACTTTCGTAGAAAAGAGAACCCTTGGTCAAGGCAGAATGCGGTATGGGCAGCGGTACTAAACGGGAAGACCTGGTAGGGTTCAGAGAGCTATGAGAAACAATAGAATCACGGTACTTCGACTGCATCAAGCAACACGTCTCCAGAATGAACAAGAAACACAGCGTCAAGATTCCTCGTGACCTGAAGCCAGGACTACATTATTGAAAAGGCTGCAGTCCACACAGGTATCTAAGAGCCCTCTTCTGCAGCACGAAGAGACTCTGAAAAATGTGTCCACTGCATGAACCCCAGAAAGAAATTCCATAACGCAGATGAGCCTCAACCAAAGCAAAGTATACTCCTCTGGCTATATTTTCACTCAACTCCAAATTCACAGTCCTCACCGCATAAGTTCCACGCGCAATTCGCTTAGAAACCTCCAAGATGTGATTGGGAACATTTGAGGTTCTTATCTATATGGATGCCCAAAAACCTATGAACTTCTCGAACTTCGTGAGGTTCCGAGTTAAGGGTGCAATCCGGGAGGCTACACTTAAACGACAGGATGTTTGATTTGCCTATAAGCTTTAGTCCATTGTTATT
This sequence comes from Pissodes strobi, assembly GCA_016904865.1. NCBI lineage: Eukaryota > Metazoa > Arthropoda > Insecta > Coleoptera > Curculionidae > Pissodes > Pissodes strobi. The sequence continues at coordinate 159,263 of MU184465.1, read as the reverse complement.
ACACCAATTCCCAACACTTACTAAATCAGAGCATATTGTTCCATGTAGATCTTTTGGCGACTTACTGTGCCACAAAATAGTTATGTCATCGGCGAAAATGGTAAATTTTCCCGATATTCCAATGTTGACAAGATCGTTAACATAGATCAGGAACAATAGAGGCCCCAACACTGAACTCTGAGGGACGCCAAATGATATTGGTTGGATCATTGATACCTCACCCTGGAACACCACAGACTGCATTCTACCCGACAGATACGAAGCCAACCACCTCAACACTGATCCCCTAAAACCCAAATGCTCGAGCTTGCTCAGCAGTACTCTATGATCTACACAATCGAAAGCTTTTGTAAGATCACAGAATACCGCCGCGGCAACATCGCCATCATCCAACCGGATGTAGAGCTCCCTGAGGAACGCAAATACGGCGTCATTAGTACTCCTTGTATCCCGAAATCCGAATTGATCCGCGGAAAGGATGTTAAAACTTTTCAGAAACTCCTGCATACGATTCTTTAGTAGTCTTTCAACCAGCTTTGAGATGGAAATAGCAGACAAATTGGTCGAAAATCTGAGGGTAAAAGGGTATCTCCGTCCTTGAAGAGAGGTATTACCTTTGCGGTCTTTAAACAATCAGGGACTACTCCATCACAAACAGATTTGTTAACAGCTTCTGTAAGAGCCTCCAAAGCAATATCTGGCAGTGAGGACAGGACTCTTACAGAAATTCCATCCCAACCGGCGGAACGTTTGTTTTCTTCATGGACTCCAATTCCTTTCAGATCTTGATGGAACCTTTCACCCCGCTCGTCGTGAATTTTTAATGACATTCGGCAACCAAGCGATTTGTAGAAGTCTAAAAGTTCATTAAATAGTTGCTCGTAGTTTGCATCCATATTGTTACCTAAAAATCCC
>MU184465.1:116325-143348 GCA_016904865.1 Pissodes strobi | reverse complement strand
AATAAGACACCAATGTAAGGAAAGTAAACGCAAGAAATAAAAGATATACTCTCCCTCAAAAATTTTAATAATAATCTTTGACTCTACTGGGTATCTTTTCAAAATTACATCCTAATTCCAACCACCAATTACGCTTGGCATATGTAAGATAGAATAAGCAATACTTAACAAGACTGATCCTAGATTACAATATAATGAGATAGTTATGTATATGAAATTTTCCATACGACCCTAATTAAAATTAATGGTTCGGATAAGCGAATAGCCCATAAGTTACGATCAGCCCATTAATAAGTCAAAAATATTTCATTACATAATCCCAAAGTAATTATAATCAAAATGTTTTATCAATAATTAACAATCTGTAAGTATAGGTAAGATAAAATAAACAATAGGTACTTATCATGAATTTCGATTACCTTGAAATATTTAAATATAGCCAAATAATATCACTCCTTGTTATGTAATAACTAAAGTAAAGATAATTAAGAAATAATAGTTTACAAAAATTTACAAATGGAAATTCCAAGATTAATACTGAGTATGTACCTGAGTATTCAGTCTCTGTAATACATAGTAGGTACTCACTAAAGATAATTATTTTGATTGATCAGATCAAAATCCAAGTTATGAAGCATAAAGCTAAAGATAGGTATATAATCTCGTGTTGAGATACGGTAAGATAGATTTACAATCAGATAAATGTACAAGAAAGTTACGAAGCTTAAAGTTAAAGATATATAATCTCGTTTTGAGATATGGTAAGATAAATTTACAATAAGATAAATGTACAAGATTTGATTGATAAGATCAAAATCCAAGATACGAGGCTTAAAGTTAAAAATATCTAATCTCGTGTTGAGGTAACTGTACAATAAGGTAAATGTACAAGATGAATCAAAGATAAGATAAAGGTAAGAAGAGATACGATAAAGATACTTAAAACTAAATTTTGAAATGTTTTTCTGTTCAAAAAAATTTAATGATGAGGATTTGTGCAAACATTTATAAAAGGTAAAAAGGATCACTTATCTTATTCCAGACGAGAATGCTCGGGGCTCCAAAACGCTTCTTCAGCAAAGTGGCTTCATAACCACGGAGTCATCCCGACCATGTAATTTCCACTTTCCAACCAACAATTACATTGCTATCCACCAGGCTACGATTGGAATGGAACGGCGTCCGTGAATCTCCTGATCCTCTCCTATAGTCTCCTCATTTGCCCATTTGAATTGAAATTTAGTCCTATCACTCGAACCAGTTCAAATTCAGGAATTCATTAACGTTGGAGTTACAATTATAGTAAATTAAGTAGCCAGAGTTAAGAATAAATTTCAAGTAGAATTAAGTGTAAATTTCAAGTAGAATTAGGAGTAAATTTCAAGTAGAATTAAGAGCCTGAAATAAAAAACGAACATAAGACATCTCAAAATGGCGTCCTCGTGCTGCTAAAAAAAAGCTCGCCATCACTCAATTAATTACCTATTGTTCGGCTCTCCTTCAGTGTCGGCTAATACATATTAAAATGCCATGGAGTCAAAAACTATTATAATCCAGCCTAGCTGCTATCAATTTCCAGGGAAATTAACAAAAACATTTTGACGCCTCCGTCACCGCCTTTACACCTTTTAGGCCTGAAGGTCTATTCGAAAAGGGACCCCTGCTTCGGCAACCATCGGTTTTATTCACCAAGACTCATAACAAACTAATTTCCGCAGGATGACACGAGATCAACCTACAAAACCCGAGTCGATACGAGGTCAATTCAAATTTCACCAACTAAGTAATCATGAATTCACCTCCTAATTAGAAAATTCCGGGAAAAACTCGATCAATTCTCCTTTACAAAACATTCTGAATTATGTAACTCTCAACAAAGCACCTAGTTATGTCACAAACTAAAGAAAGACTGTAAAATTAATAGATGCATTGCTAGTTGCCTATCTTCATCGCCAACTTTTCATATTAAATTTAAGATTCCGGCAACCATATTTGGGATTACAAAAACTGTATGCCTGCAGTCCAATGGCATAGACAAATCAATTACATTAAAAATAATTCCAATGGTGTGCTAGATTATATTGAAGTTTGCGAATGTAAGAAAATAAATTAATTGTTTTTAGATATTTAACCGCGAATTGTTACAGAAAATTCAAAATTACTGGCATTGGAACGAGCATATCCAAATGATTGTTACAATATATTTTTCAAGTAAAACATATCAAATAATTAAAAGCGACATCGAATCGACTGGGCATTGGCACGGGTTCTTCCTGGTGTTCCCCATTTCGCAGTGATCCACCTGTTTGCGAAAATTTACAACATAGGGCATATGTTTTTTGTCTTTTTTTCACCCGTTTGTGGTTACCTGCTCCTCACAAGATGCATGTAGATGATGGAAGTAAGCCTTTTTCGCGTAATACAATCATTCTAATCTAACGGGAATGAATAAACGATAAAATAAAAAACATAAAATAAATTCTGAATAAAAAAAAAAGATAAGGCAAGATTGCAATTTACATCCTTCACATAATTATGCTAAATTGATGTTCTACGCAGATATCTTTCCGCAATGAACACAAACATGACGTCCTTTTGGTCCTGAGATCTTGGGCAAAGGTAACAACAACGTGAACTGATTTGGGATTTTTGAGTCGGGAGTTCGTCAGGATATCTAAAGTTGGCGCATATAAATTATCTTTCGCTTCATAGGATCTACTTTAAAAACGTCAGCTAATTAAAAACAAAATTAGATGGAATTGATGCAATGTAAACGAACTGATTCCGGTAGCGTTTAACATACCATATCAAATTCTTGAAAACCATCGTCTCGTTCCTTGGGCAACTGTTCTTGCGTGATAAAGCTGGTCAAATGTATCAACGCCTCTCTTAGTCGAGTTATAGAACATTATAATTTCCGGATTTTTTGTTTCAAAATTTACATCATCTTGAAAATGTATAGAACTTATTAAGAGCACGCATTTTTTCTTTTCTGATACATGGGAAATTCAGGTGAGGTCCTTTGAAAAAGCAAAATCTGATGAAGGCATGTCTTTGAGTTTAACATCGAAAAATTGTATTGGTATTCCTTTTTTGTTTGCGAGTTCCTACCATAGTAACTTTATTTTCAAGCTTTTGTGCTAATTCGGCTAAAGCGAACCAATTATCCATTGTATTGATTACCTTCATGATATATTCTGTTGGAATTGCATCACCCTGAGGATTTCTGTTTGGAACATTTATTTTATTTTATTTATTGGCGGACAGGCCATTTTACAATATTAATTACAATAAGTTATCTAAATACATAACAATAAACTTAATAACAGGAACACAATTATCACCTAAATTATTTCATAACGAGTTAATCAAAACCTAACTGATTTTTAATATGGTTCCTAAAACAATTAAGTGAAGATCCAAATATATTAATTTCACCTTTAGAAAGAACCCCATTGGCAGATCTTGAAATTCGGGTTATTGGAGAGTTCATGCCATAATTAGTACGATGAAATGGAACATGGGAATTTTTTTGATTATTTCGATTATTATTGAATGGAACTCTCAATTTAAAGTAAGCCAAAAGTTCAGGGCAGTCTATTGCCGAGTTAACAGCTCTATGTAGAAAGCACAACTCAAGGAGTTTACGCCTAGTTTCCAGGCTCATTAAGCTTAATTCTTGCCTTAATTCCACATATTCATAGTCTTCCCTCTGATAGCCACACCTAAATGCCAATACTCTAAGGAATTTGTTTTGGATCCCCTCTACTTGTTTTATATTACAGTTATAAGAGGGAGACCATATAATGGACCCATATTCAAGAATTGGTCTTACCAAACTAACAAATAGCATCTTGAATGTATCTATGGAAAAGTCAACTGTTGATCTTTGCACAAACCCCAACATCCTCATTGCCCTCGAAGTAATCATATTTATATGGCTGGAAAAGGATAATTTACTATCCAGATAAATTCCTAGATCCCTTATTTCATCTTTGGAGCTAATTTTGATGTTATTCATTTTATAATCATGAATTATTGGATTCTTAGTTTTAGAAAAAGTTACCTTATAACATTTAATTGCATTAAGTTCCATCTTACTTGTACTACACCAGTTGCAAAAGACATTGATATAATCTTGGAAAAGATCAGTCTCCTCAACTGAACAAAGAGGGAAAAAGAATTTTATATCATCTGCAAACTCAAGCAAATTGCATGATGGTAGATCAAAAACCAAGTCCATCAGAAATATACAAAAAAGTATAGGTCCGCAGTGCGATCCCTGAGGAACACCTGACGGGACATGAAACTCAGAAATCACAACACTGACCCTAACTGCCTGAAATCTCCTCACCAACATTGACCGAACAAAAGCCAAAAAAGGATTCTGAAAGCCCAGTAACATTAACTTATGAATCAGTAAACCGTGGTTGATCCGGTCAAATGCCTTAGAAAAATCTGTATAGACCGAGTCATACTGCAGTCCCTTCTCCAATTTCTCAGTAATAAACTGAACATAAAGAGCAAGATTTACATCAGTCGACCTCCCTTTCACAAACCCAAACTGTTCTGGATTTATTATGTTCTTCAATATGGAGGAGAGTTTTTGACTAATAAGGCAGTCCAGCAACTTGGGAATCTCGGACTGAGTGCAAACTGCACGATAATTTGATATATCCTCTCTCATGCCAGATTTGAAAATGGGTTTTAAAAAAGATCCCTTCCAAAAATCAGGAAATTTTCCTTCATTCAGTGAAGTATTAAATAGATTTAGGATGGGAAATGATAATGAATAAACACACTTTTTGAGAAAAGTATAGGGAATGGCAAAATACCTATAATAGGTTTGCTTGCTAAGTACAATGGGCATAGTCCCTTAAAATTTAGTAGCTGCTCATCGACAGTTACATATTCGTACGGAGTATAGTTACTTTTACAGTTTACACATTTCACTTATTGCTGAAAATTTATCACGATTTTCTCTCAACAAGCGTCGTTTTATCATCAAATCGCAAGCAATTCAAAAGCAACTCAAAATGGTATTTCGAGATTGCGTAACGAAATGTTTCAAACCACATGTCCCCTAAGGAAAGATGTGGACCTTTCAAAACTCCAGCTAAATGAAGAAGTCTAAACAAAGCCATAAGTTCATTGTGGTCAGTAGCATATTTTGATTTGAAAAGTTTTATATCTAAAATCACGTTGGTAGAAAAGCTCTTACGTTTTCGTCAAGATTTTAGAGTATTTTGCTCTTTTGCGCACGTGTCACAAACTTACCGCTAGAAGCTAGAATCGTCCCATTCACTGGTTGGGGTGTCAAGAGTATCAAACCACGTTTCACCTAAATTATTATTATTATTTTTTTGTTTTCTGTAGTCACTGATTTCTCTCAACTATTTCCCCCGCCATTCTTGAAGAAGCATGGATTCTATTAGAATTTGCAAGTTGTTGAGCACTTAATTTCGGTGTCATCTCTTTCAAGTATTTTCATTATATTGTCTAAAGTTGAAACATATTGGCTTTCATACATTTTATAAATTTTTCATCGTCACCACGGTCTAACTTTCTGACATCAGCATCACTTTTTTTGCGTTCTAAAATGGGCTTTTGCGTAATTTTCCACCCCGTGGAAATCGGTTTCCCTGTAAGTAAAGTTGTTTCTTCTACAGCTTTTTTAAGGCACAAATTACCTTGCTCCATTAAGGTTAGAAACACGTTCTTAATAAGTGCTTTAGCATCTGTTGATCGATGCACTTTTCGATTTGTTTCACTTTCACAAATCTCACTAGAGCTCCAAGGACGCCACATTTCTAAATAATTATTATTATATACGGTAGCAAATGAAATACAAAATAACCACATGCACTATGACTAAAGACACAATTTAAACTGGCTATTTAGGTTCATTTCAAATGTAATATCTAAAATTTACCTAAATTTGCAAAGTAATGCGTGACTGTGCTGGCAAGTGTCATTATCTCGTCCCCTAAATTTATACCTGCCCAACATTTTTTGTCGGTTTCTAATATTTCTGAATACACTTTACCCGTTTATATAATAATTACAATACAGCAGCATGGATATTAATAACACTAATTGGATGTTCGAATCTGATTTCATTCTATGTTTATTGGACTATAAATAACACATCGACTAACCGTTTCAACTACAAAGAGATTTCATTTTCTGCATCTTTAAGTTTCTATTATAAATTGGAGCCGAGTTCAATATTGAAATTCACTAAAAGTGGACTCTTGAGGTAGTTTAGAACTGCGTTGCTGGCAGTCGAGCTCCGAGGATTTGATGGCACGGAGGGTCCCCTTTTTATATAAAAAATATAAACTTTAACTTTTTTGAAAAACGCTCAAAACACCGGTCATATATTCAGTTGGCATTTGGAAAATTTTGATTAAGGATAATCTCCCTGCGAACAATGCATAGTAATCTATCCTGCAACCTAGTTGAACGAAGAGACGTATTGTGAAGTTTGCAGACTTCTTTTAGTTGAATTTAGAATGCTGACTTGAGTACTAGCTATGGACATGAAGCCGGTGCAGTACTATCGCACTACTACGGCCATACAAGGAAACATTCTAAAGGTGATTGATACCGCATAATTGTTTTGTGATCCTTAGCTCATGGAGAGTAGCTTTGATTATCTTCGTTGGGAACGCCACTGGCGCTTACTGGAGATTTTAGCCGTATTCGACTGAGACTGGAGATCAGTTCAAAGATGGCGCCGACTGAGTCAAACGCGAAAGACGACACTCGTAATAAAACGGCATTTAAATGCTGTAAAAACAGAAACACAAGTGTGGTGGCGTGTGTAAAGTGTGGTAGTTTGTTCCACAATTCATGTGCAATTTGAGATTGGGACGGAAAGGTAGTTTTTCTTGGAAAAGGCCGCGTCTCCTGCTGTGACATGGATACTCAGAACTTTGAGGTTGATGAAAAACAGGACAACAATAAACCATCAGCTGAGGTATTTATATACTTAAAACAATTAGTGGAAGAACTGAAGGATAAGAATCGGATTCTGCAAGAGAATGCCACTATGTGGAAGGAAAAATGAAAATGTTGCAAAGGAAAAACACGAATTTTCCCGCCAAAACAAAGGTAAACAATCTGCCTCCCCTTCCCCGCCTTTGCTACTAACCGACAGTACCGACACTCCTAAAACCGGTCAACATCAGCCCAGTAACAATGACGTCATCATTGTCGACCCAAAACCCTCCCAATCGGATCACTCCGAAATCCAAAACGGTCGTGCCAAGGCATGTCAATTTCGTAAGAAAACTGACATTGACAGAGGAAGATGACAGTGATCTTTCTGGCCAAAAAGAAGAAGAGAGAGAGAGAGTGATCTTTCAAAGTTGACGTTGACAGTGTTGACATCCACAACAACAACAACAACAACAACAACAACAACAACAACAACAACAACAACAAAAAACGAAAGCAAATGAAGTCACCAAAATTGAAGAAAAAAATGAAAATATTGAAGCTCCAAACACCCAGCAAGCATCTCTACTGATGCTAACAATCCAAATACAGAATGGACTACCGTCGTGAGGAAAAAGCGTTCAACCGCAAACGGCCGACCACCTCCAATCAGAGGCACAGCAACTGATGCCAGGCTCAGGGTGGCTGAGGCACCTAGTTTGAAAACATGGTTTTTTGTGACCAGTTTCCATCCTTCAGTAGAGGCTGCAGCCATAAAGGGATTCTTAGAGGATCACGGAGTAAGCAAATTAAATTGTATATGCGAAAAAATGAGAACCAGAAGGGATGAACAGAGAAGCTCTTTTAGGCTTGGTGTTATATCGAATCAGGCAGAGATGGTATCTGATGCAGCATTGTGGCCTATTGGGATTTCCGTAAACCATTTTCTCAATCTTCAGAACCGTCAGGGGCAACAGAAAGTTATCCAGAAACATTGATCAAAAAGCTGACAGTTTTCCATCAAAATGTATGCTCAATCCGGAACAAGGTTGAAGAACTGGAGGTGTTCCTGGCAGGTGAAGAAGGGAGAGACTTTGTTTGCCTCACAGAGCACTTTTTGCATGAGGATGAATTAGATTCATTTTGCTTCCCAGGATACACTTGTGTATCTAGCCATGCGAGGACAACCCGGCAACATGGAGGAGCATTAATCCTAATGGGGTCAGACATTAATGGTTATGAAAGGACGGACCTGGTGCGTCTGTATGTTGAGATGAACTGTGAGGTGGCTGCGGTTGAGGTAAAAGAACTAAATTTTATTGTTGTTGCTATGTATCGTCCACAGGGGGGAGATTTTCAGATTTTTTTTACATGTTTTAACTAGTCTTTTAGAAATTTTATCAATCAATTTTAAATATGTGTGTATTGTTGGAGATTTTAATATTAATTTTAATGAACAAACAAGTCGCACTGCAAATTTCACTGACATTGTGCGGTCATCTGGGTTTTCACAGGAAGTTTTTCTAAACACAAGGCAAACAAACTGCATTGACAATATTTTCATAAATTTTAGGGGAATTTTAAATTTTAAAACTGGTGTTTCTGGAGGGTCCATAAAGCAGTCCATATTGATCTAGAGTGCCCAAAATCACCACTTGTTGATAGAAATAAAGTCCTGTTGCACAGACCCATCACACAAAGAGGTATTCAACATCTGATTTTGACTCTAGAGTCCTTGGACTGGTCCTTTTCAGGGTCACAAATTGCCGTTGACAGTAAAGCTACAAATTTTATGAATTTAATAACTAAAGCCATGGAAACACCATTCCCTTTCAAAAAAAGAACTATAACCGAGAATAAGAGTGTTTCATGGTTTAATAATGACCTAAGACAAATGCGTGAAACCTTAAATTTTCTCCATTCATTGTATTTACAGTCTAGATCTACGGAACTTGCAGAACAATTTAAAATTTTCAGATGTAGGTATAGAGAGCAAACAGAGACACCAAAAGGCAGGCAACCTCAGACTTTATTTTACAGGCTGACAATCAGGCAAGAGCAGCTTGGCAGGTGGTAAATCAACACAGAAAGTCAGATACAAAAAGTGCTACCCCGCCAGGCATTACTGCATCAGATTTTAATGACTTTTTTTTGAGTATTGCTGAAAAGACAATCAGAGGAATCCCAGTCAACAGAGAGGGCCCAGAGGTGTTTCTATTGCAGTCTAGTAGGCCTGGGGGTTGCTTTTCTTTTGGGAAAGTTACTTATATCCAAGTTCGTGACACTGTGAAGTCCCTAAAAGGTAAGCATTCCCTGGACATCTATGGATTAAATGTACCACTACTAAAACAAATTGTAGAGTATCTCATCTATCCATTGACAAAACTTTTTAACTTGTGCATAAAGGAAGGAACATACCCAACCTGTTTCAAAATTCAAAAGGTTATACCCATTTGGAAAAAAGGTGATAAAAATGATGTAAATAACTATAGGCCAATTTCTCTTATTCCAATTATCTCAAAAATTTTCGAAAAATTGCTAAAGGAACAACTCTATAATTATTTTGAAGAGAACAATATTTTAAAAAACTTTCAGTTTGGTTTTAGAAAGAACAAATCCACCACAGGCGCAATATTGAAACTACTGGAGCATGTAGTCGAGGGCTTTGAGATGGGGGCCCATGTGGGAGCAACTTTCTGTGACCTCTCAAAGGCCTTCGACTGCATATCCCATGAGTTTCTCCTTCAAAAACTCCAATTTTATGGGTTGGATCACAAAAGCCTTTCACTGCTCCGTACATATCTGATGGGACGTACTCAAAAGACTTATGTGGATGGAATCTGGTCTGAAGAGGGCCAAATCAATCACGGAGTACCACAGGGTGGTACTCCGTGATTGATGGTGGTGGACTGCAAAGTTGTCTTATTTGCTGATGACACTACTGCTCTCTGCAGAAGTAGTAGCTTACTCGATTTGGAAGGAATGATGGCTGGGGCGGTTTTGGGCTTGGAACACTGGTTTGCCGTAAACAAGTTGAAACTTAATGTGGAAAAGACCGAAGAAATGTTTTTCTCTTTAAGGAACACTGAAGGGGCTGGTGTCATGGTAACTGACTCAGTTAAATTCCTAGGGATTCATCTGGAACATGCTTTAACCTTTGAAAAACACTTTGATGCCGTGGCAAGTAAGGTAGCTAAATCAATTTATCTTCTTAAAAGCCTCACGAAGGTTGTTGATAAAGGGGTTTTGCTGATGGTTTTCCATTCTCTAATACAGTCTAGCTGTAACTACGGTCTTCTGACATGGGGTCATGCTCCTCAGGCTGTAAGAATTTTTAAATTGCAGAGATGAGCTTTAAGGGTTGTAGAGGGTCTCGGGTATAGGGAAGATGTTTAGGAGTCTTTTAGGCACTTGCAAGTGCTTACCTTGCCATCACGTTACATTTTTGAATGTCTCCTCTATGCAAAAAAAATCTACACCAATATAATCAAGTAGCAGACATGCACAATCACAACATCAGACAGGCTCTCAATGTGCATATACCCTTCTTTAGGCTCAAAAAATCCCAAATATCAACTATCTACTATGCTCCTTTATTCTTCAATAAATTGCCAAATGCAGTAAAAGCCCTGTCAGAAGAATGTTTTGCAGCCACAGTGAAAAAATGATTGTGTGATAGGGCATTTTATGATGTCAGTGAATTTTTGCATGCAAATTGCCAAATATTATCTCTTTTTTAACATACAAAAGTCTGTGATCTTAGAGAGTAGGTAATTTAAAATCTCCAACCAATTTTATTATATTATACTGACTATAGTAACTGTTGTTTCCTTCTATGTATTTTAAATTATTATGGTTAAGCTTTTGTGTATGAGAACTGTATTTGTATTGTTTCCTTTTAACATTGTGTTTCTAATATGTATCCAGTAGAATTAGTAACTTTTTTAGAAAGTTTTTAGTATTTACCAAATTTCAACAATGTATGACGAATGTAAAATTTTATATTATTGGCATGAAATATACTTTACTTTACTTTACTTTACAATTCAAAATGAACTGAAACTGAACTGATATTTCAGTTCAGTGAGCCATAGTCAAATGAAATTATGAAAACAATTAAAAAGAAAGCCGATTGACAATAATTGACATTTAAATGCCATCTTTTACCTAAACTACTGAACCGATCTAAGTGATCCCGGTCAATTTTCGGTTCACTTACAGGTGAGGTGGATCACTTTTTAGGTAGTGGGTGCAAAGTGATATTTTTACAATCGAACACGAATCAGTTCAATAAAGTTCAGTTAGATTGATCTGAATCGATCCAAAGTAGTGAATCGAATACGGCTTTTGAGGTAATATTTAGCATGCTGCATTCACATTTCATCAACGTTAAACAAAGTTAAGCCTGGTATAGCACTAATTTAATCATTTGTCGTGATAATATAGGATGATTATTATAAGCATCTACATATACAATTAACTTTCTCAAGGCTTCCTTCGTGCTTTTCTTGTACGCCGCGCTTGATATTTCGCGAGATTTTATCTTTTGGTGCAGATAGTCGTTTCCTGGGCAAATTTTTGGCCGACAGACACGCACATGAACGCCAAAATAAAGCAGCAGTCGTTATGGTTTGTGCGTTCCATTCGGGGACACCGCGACCTCTACCAAAGTCGGATATGTTAGTGTTTGTTCCCGAACGAAAACCCGCTACGAGTCGGACGTCTCGACTGTCTGGCACATTTTTCTTACCTTTATTGCAGGCATTTTGATATTGTAAGTTTTATTCTGGGTTATAATCGAACAAAATGTCTAGAATTGTTTATGATTCTAGATAGCGTGAAACCGTGGCTATTGATATAGGAAACGATAAGTTAAAAAAATGTGGACAGTTGTTTCACGTTTGTTTTCTACACCTACCTACATGGTATTGTTTTCATTTTGTAGGAAGGATGATAATTTTCAGATCAGCAAACTGAAAGTATCAAGCCCAGTTGGAGTTTATTGTTTGTGGTTGTTAGTTGTTACCCACTGAATCTTGTATTAAAAACGCTGTTCCAATTTTATTACACTTAAAGTGAAATAACTACAGAAAGTAACGTTTAAAAAGCGGAAATGGAGAAATATTTCAAAAACCATTTCCTATAGCATCTTTAAGGCTTATACGTTATTTAAATAAATGATCTGAGAAGCAAAATATCAAAGTTTATTCGGTTTAAAAAAGGTACTGACAGTTTTTTAAGTACTTAGCTTAGTGTTAGTGTTATAGCGAGGATTAATATTATCCAGTATCCCAAGACTTGAGTTCAGATAAAATTTCATCAACTGATGTAGACCAGTAAATTGTTCAAACGTTAGAAACCCTGTAATCCGTAATCTTGCACAAAGCAAAGGTCTAAGAGCAAAAAACGGAAGGCATCATTCTGTAGAATATTTTCATTTAATTAAAAGTTAATGTATCTTAATATAGACGCTAATATTAAAGCAAACTATGTGGACGTTAATCGGCCGCCCTCGGATTTTGTGCAAAAAAATCTGATTAAAGAAATATGTATATTAAATATTTTACCTTCGTATAGACAGCCTGGTAATCTGAACTGATTATTTTTTGGTAAATGATCAGGGCCGTACCGCAATTTTTTCCAGTATAATGCAAATCGTCGAAATGCCGCTCCTTAAATATTTTTTCCTTAAAATAGCCTTCGATTGTGATTAAAAGGCTATACAAAGTGTGCCAATATTATTTATATTTTGAAAATATAAACTACTTACTTTAAAATAATGATATCAACTGAAGGGGTTTCCAATAAGAATGATAAGATTTTAAAATGAAATAAAATTAAAATTATTTCAGATGCAACCAAACTTTTTATATTATCTTAAAATACAGTCGTTAACGATTATGTTTTGAATAACACATCGTTTAAATGTCCACCTCGATTTCGTCTACACGAGCGAATTCGACGAACCCAATTTTCTATGAATTTGTGCAATAAATCGGACGTGATCAATGTTCAATCCTAATGCATTAAGTGTTTGGGGTCTGTTTGCATAGACCTTAGATTTCAAATAGCCCCACAAGAAGTAATCTACAGAAGTTAAATAACAGCTGCTTGGAGGCCAGTGAACAGTTGCATTACTTGAAATTATCCTTTCGTCAAACTTTTCTTGCAATACGTCGATAGCTTCATGAGCAGTGTGGCATGTGTCCCCGCCTTGCTGGAACTACATATCTTCCAAGTCAAGCGCATCTAAATTTGGCCACAAAAAATGCTTAACATCTGTTGCTATCATTCACTATTCACTGTAACTGCATCTCCTGCCTCATTTTGGAAAAAAATGTCCCGATGATGCCACCATGCCATAAACCACACCATACAATTACCTTTAGCGGATACAAATGCTCCTCGTGGATTTTTTGCTTGTTAACATATTTACTTAACCAAAAATTAACTTCATCTGAAAAGATATTTTTGGTAATTTTTCAGTTTAACAACCATTCAATTACAGACTTAAAACAAATATTCACTGATTCTAAGCCACGTCCAGAATACAGTCTATACCATTATATGCTGCGCAAAGCATGAAAAACGTATGTAATTAAATAATTTTCTTTCCACATTTGTTGGCGCACTACAATCGCCATTACTCTTGCCGAATCACTTCAAAAAAAAACACTAGAATGCACGTCTGAAAGTATTAATTAGAAGAACAAGAGACTTACGTTTTATTTCGGTTCTAACTCAAAGCGACTGATAGTCCCATTAAATAAAATTAAGTTTTAGTTGTAAATAAGTAAATATATCCTCCTTCTTGTCACTGTCAGTAGCCAAAACTTCAATGTTTAATTTGTCACAAGCTCACTGTTGTCAGATTTCTTTTTAAAAATTTCGCTGCAAATTTGTTACCAAAATTCATTATTGAAAATGTTACACAATGATTGCCTTTTTCTCTCTTTTATTCAGGTGAATGATGCAAATACACACAATGAAACGTACCATTCGCTTTTATGTATTTTATTAACCCAAACTAAGGTCACAGTTGGATAGAAATAGAAATTCGCGATATTTTACATTTCTAGCTTTTCTAATGCATTAAAGAAGTAAATTTGAAATAAAAACCAGCGAAAACAAGATTTTATGCATTTTTTTAACAATTTTGGTAAAATTATAATGAGGCTCTCGCTCTATCCAATAATTATGAAGTGGTTATATTTGTTTAAAAAAGAAATAACATCCATCTGCGATAAAAATATTATTTTACTGAAAAATAAATGCACGAAATTAATTTGAATCAATCACATAATCTATCTCGCGTAACGCCTAAAGTGTGTGAGAACTTAAGACGTGCGCTTCGCGCACGTTCCTTGCTTTCTAGACCAAATTAACCCAAATTAACTGAAGCTAACTAAAACTAACCCAAGCTAACCAAAACTCACCAAAGCTAACCAAAACTAACCCAATTTAACCCAAACTAACAGAAGCAAACCGAAACTAACTCAAGCTAACCAAAACAAACCCAAGGTAACTAAAACTCACCAAAGCGAACCAAAGTCAACTCAAGCTAAAAAAGCTAACCGAATCTAGCCCAAACTAGAAGCAAACCGAAACTAACTAAAACTAACCCAAGCTAACCAAAACTAACCCAAGCTAACCAAAACTAACCCAATCTAACTACTAAAAGAAAAGCGCGCTTTTAGTAAATGGATTAGTTATAATCCAATTAGCTAAAATTATAAAATTATGCAGAAAATTTTGTTTCCACCGATCTACTTCCTTTCAAATTTACTTTTTTAATGCATAGAAATATAAGAAATCACGAATTTCTATGATGGTGCTATATCCAATAATTACCCATACTAACAACATTTAACCAAAGAAGTGATTTATTTTTACATTAATTTGAGTTAGCTTCGGTAAGTTTGGGTTAGTCCTAGTTGGTTGCACCCCGGAGCGAGCGAAGCGAGCGGAGGGCCATTATACGTGAAGTGAAACATTTAATTTTTATATTAATTTGGGTTAGCTTGGGTTAGTTCTTGTTCGTTACGCCCCCGAGTCGACCGGAGCGAGCGAAGGGTTATGCGTGAAGTGAAATATATTCATTTTTCACACCCAAGCTCACCGAAATTGTTTCGCCTAGGCTTTCTTCACGCAAGTGCGTAGTGGCTTAAACGAGACGAAACTAACCAAAGCTAAGCTAAACTAACCAAAGCTAACCCAAACTAACTAAAGCTAGCCCAAACTAACCAAAGCAAACCCAAGCTAACCGAAATTGTTTCGCCAAGGCTTGCGTGAAGAAAGGCTTGCGCATCGCGCAATCCTGTCTTCACGCAAGTGCGTAGTGGTTTAAACGTGACGAAACTAACCTAAACTAACCAAAGCTAACACAAATTAACTAAAGCTAACCCAAACTAACCAAAGCAAACCCAAACTAACCAAAGCTAACCCAAGCTAATCGAAATTGTTTCGCCTAGACTTGCGTAAAGAAAAGCTTGCTACTACTCAAGTGCGTAGTGGCTTAAACGAGACGAAACTAACCGAATTTATTTCGCCTAGGCTCGCCAAAGCTAACCTAAACTAACCAAAGTTAACCCACACTAACTAAAGCTAACCCAAACTAACTAAAGCAACCCCAAGCTAACCAAAATTGTTTCGCCTAGGCTTGCGTGAAGAAAGGCTTGCGCTTCGCGCAAACATGTTTTCATATAACTGATTTCAGTTATTCTAGAGTTGAAAAAATGAAAATGATGCATTTCCGCAGAATTTATTTTATGATTTTGTATTTGGGGAGGTTGCTCTATACTAAATTAACAAATATTTCTTACATTACTGATTTCAGCTAAGTGAAAGTTGATCCAACCAATTAACCAAAATTATAAAAATATGCAGAAAATCTTGTTTCCACCGATCTATTTCCTTTCACTTTAAATGCATAGAAATATAAAAAATCGCGTATTTCTATGATATCCAATAATTATCTAAACTTACAACAATTAAGCAAAGAAGTGATTTATTTTTACATTAATTTGGGTTAGCTTCGGTTAGTTTGTTAGTTTTTTTTGGTTGCGCATACGTGAATTTGGGTTAGGGTTTCTTTACCTCGTAAGAAAAGGTGCAACCTTTGACAACATTGCAACAATCCTCCTGCGTCAGATGCCAAAAATGTCATGATTTGTACATTTCAGGTCCTCAAAAGTGGAACTTTGGGGCTTTTTTGTGGGAAAACCAAACAATTGCGGGTAACAGTTTACTATATGGGCGCACGCTAAATTTTGCTATTTTTGTACTTTAAACTGTTAAACTCGATAAAAATGCGCATTTTAAATTGTTTGTTTGATGGCGCAAACCTATATTAACCAATATTTATATTATACAGGGCGATCTAAATCAGCGACCATTTATTAAATAATTACCCCTGGCCTAATTGTTTACTACATGGGCGCACGCAAAATTTTGCGATTCTTGTACCTTAAATTGTCAAATTCGATAAAAATGCGCATTTTAAATCGTTTTTTGATGGCGGAAACCCATATTAACTAATATTTATATAATACAGGGAGTTCTAAATCATAGACCGAAGCTAACTCAGACGAACTAAAAGAAACCAATAATAGCTTTCAATAACCAATTTTAAAGAAAATCAACTAAAGCTAAGCAATTAACTGAAACTAACCAAAACTATTTGAAGCTTACTAAAATTTGGCAAATCAAAAAAAGTAACTAATGCTAAACTAACCCAAACTAATCGAAATGATTTTGCCCTACCCTTAACGCCACCTCTTAATCGCTTAAACGAACCGAAACTAACCCAAACTAACTCAAACTAATTCAAATGATTTCGCCCAGGCTTGCGCAAAATAACACAAATCAACACTAACCCAAACTAACCAAAACCAACTCAGCTTAACCAACACTAACCGAAATTAACCCATACTAATCAAAACTAACCCAGACTGACTAAAACTAACTCAGATTAACCAAAACTAACCAGAGTAAAGAGACAAGCGTGCGTATCTTCACTACCCCAAACGAAACCAACCACAGCTATTGCAAATTAACCAACACTAACCAAAACTAACCCAAACTAACCAAAACTAACGCCAATTAACCAGAGTAAAGAGACAAGCTTGTCTCTCCACTGGGTTTCCGCTGGCAAAAAAACGATTTAAAATACACATTTTTATCGAGTTTGACACTTTAAAATACTAAAATCGCAAAAGATTGCTTGCGCCCATATAATAAACAATTAGGCCAGGAGTAATTATTTAATAAACGGTCGATTATTTAGAACGCTCTGTATAATATAAATATTGGTTTATATGGGTTTCCGCCATCAAGAAATGATTTAAAATGCGCATTTTTAACGAGTTTGACAGTTTAAAGTACAAAAATCGCAAAATTTAGCGTGCGCCCATATAATAAACAATTACCCAATTGCGCAATATTTTAATGGTCAAAAACTTCTTTTAAAAGTGTCTAAATAAAGAAGCAAAAAGTGTTTTTACAAAATTTCAATGGTTGTTAAACTGAAAAATTACCATATTTTTTTTTCGCAAAATTAGGATTCTTTTCCAGTTGTTCTAAACTCCAAGCAGCAAAATCTCGACCGACGTGGTCCAGTGGCTTAAGTTCCGCCAAGTTGTCATGTTTTAAAGCCTTAACTCTTGAGCACGACGAGTAAGCAGTTTTTTATCAAATTTAATGTGGAAAAATCTTTCTCCCCTAGCTACAGAGACAGGGAGTGTTAATAAAATTCTTAGAGCTATAACAGTATTGGGATACAAAGTAATTAAGTTATTTTGCATTCGGGATACCGAACGAAATTCTTCTTTCAGATCATTTGCATTTTGAACGGAAAGTAATAATTTTCTAGCGTTTTGTCATCTCCTCAAGCTTTAAAATGTCATTTAAAAATTGATCATTTTTGCTATTGGTTTCCGGAAGCGTGAATTGTTCATTCAAAGAATATAATTGAAAACAGTTATTTAAAATTTATTCATATCTGTTATAGCTTTATAGTCAAATTGGCGCTTTTCCGTCTTAACTCTAACTTCAGTTTCGGAAAGAAATTCTATACTGCATTCAAGATTCTCTGCAATGTTAATAGCAGCAATTTTTGTCTGGTCGTATCCAGAGTGTCTATAATATTTAACTTTTTGTACGGTTTCTGATAACATCCTTACACAATCCGACAAATTTAGATTTACAGATTGCAATAAGTAACTTGGAGACGATTTATTTCAAATAAAATATCATGCCAAAGAATAATTACATCGCATATAAATTTGAAGATATTGAATGTTTATCAAAAATAATATTAAACTTATGATTTTTTACGTTCACTTTGAATAGTCAAATATTTTGAATGACGCGTGGTTTGCAGAATTTATAAGAGAAATTATTTTCTCAACACATCTGCTTAATTTTTTTTTGAAACATGTCTACAGGATGTAAGAGAAAAGTATATTTCTCTAGCTACTGGGTTTCCACATTTTATTTAATTTATCTAGTATTTTTTTAGTCTCCCCACAATGAGGGGGGCAAGCGCACAAAAATAAGGACCATTTCTATTGCAATTAACGGTTGTACTTATGATGTAATCCTGCTAGTAGAGTTGTGGATACATGGGGATATTATTGATAGTGAATTTTGTTTAACTGATTTTAACATTTTTAGAAGTCACAGTGACTATGCTCGAACTGGGTTGGTAAGAGGAGGAGGCGTGCTTATTGCAATACGTAAATCTTTTAAAGCTACTCAAATTATTTTGGAGACCTCAGAGGTGGAACAATTGTTTGTTTTGGTAACGTTTAACTCCAATAAATAAATTTTTGGCGCGATCTATATTTATCTAGATCTAGAATTTGCATGAGAGTCTTCCAAATAGTGAATTGGTTATGGTCGGAGATTTTAATCTACCAGATGCAACTTGGTCCGTGTCCGACAGTAATACCATAGAATTGCAATGTGCCGTTTGATCTCCCGCTCTTATTGTTGCGGAAAATTATAACTTTCTAAATTTATTGCAAGTAAACAATGTACCTAATGGGTTTGGAACATTTTTAGACTTAGTTCTTACTAGGGAAGGCTCAGTCACAGTTCGGAAAGCTTTGGATCCTTTATCTAATGTTGTGGATAGACATTTTGCACATGAGTTTTCCCTATCTATTCACGATAATGATAAAATTGAAGAAGTAGTCCATAATCTCGCAGTGGAGTTAAAATGTAGAAGTGAAATAAAAGTCTTGTAGTCTTCCCCCACTTCATTTATTGCGCAATTTAGCTCAGGTAGCTCGACATGTTTCGAACATATAAATGTTCATCATCAGGAGAGCAGAGCTCGGGTCCGAAGACGACAGTAAGAAGGGGAAAAATTCAACCCTTAGGAGAAAAGTATCATCTTATCATCTAGAATTAAGTGTAGGAGGAAGAAAAGAAGAAAATTCGCTAAAATACATGTTACAGTTAAAACCTAAATTTAAACTTAAAAGATATTGTGATTGGGTTGAATTTTTCCCCTTCTTACTGTGGTCTTCGGACCCGAGCTCTGCTCTCCTGATGATGAACATTTATATGTTCGAAACATGTCGAGCTACCTGAGCTAAATTGGGCAATAAATTAAGTGAAGGAAGACTACAAGACTTTTATTTCACTTCTAATGATAAAATTGTTACTGATATTTATTACTACGACTTTAAATCTTGTGATATTAATGCAATAAATGATGTTCTGGCCAGTGCTGATTGGCATCTTGTCACCTGTAGTAATGATGATGTTAATATAGTAGTGAATGCTTTTTATGACATTATTTATAGTGTAATTGAAGCTTTTGTACCTATTAAGTGCTTTAAGTCCTCCACATTTCCTGTGTCGTTTCAGGAGAATTCACAGTCTTATAATTGAAAAGAAGGTAATACATGCACAATTTAGAAGAACAGGCTCTCTCGAAGATTATCGCATTTTTTCTAACCTTCGTAATAAGTGTAAAACCTTTCGTGACCTGTGCTATAATCAGTATATTGAGAGGATTGATACTAACTTAATTTCGGATCCAGTTCAGTTCTGGAAGCACTTAAATAGTATTAGACAGAGCAGTGGCTACTCAAGATCTATGTTTTTGAGCGAAACAAGTGAAAACACGGTGGAGGGAATTGTAAATCTGTTGAAAAAAAAAATTTTCAAAAATTTACACAGATGAAAATTACAATGTACCTTCTTATACTTTTCCGGAAACTGCAGATCTTCCAAACGTGGGCCTGTCATTGTTGGACGTGTTCGATGGAATTAGTAATATGAAGGCTGCCTGCTCATATGGGTCTGATGGTGTACCTTCATTCTTGTGTACCTTCAGGCGTGCGTGTCTACTCTGAGTAAACCTCTGCTTCATTTATTCTCTTTATCATTACGAACGTGTGTTTTTCCAGATTACTGGAAAATAAGCTTTATCACTCCAATATTTAAAGCTGAAAATCGAGCTGATGTGCAAAATTACTGTGGAGTGTCGATAAGTTCAACCATTCCGAAACTCTTTGATTCCTTAGTATGCAATGTACTTGCTTCAGCTTGCAAACATCTTATTATATCTGCACAGCACGGGTTTACTGAGGGTTAACACCTTGGAGAACCGACTTCAAGTTGACAGTATTTACACTGACTTTTCCAAGGCGTTCGACAAATGTTGGTGGCTAAGCTTAGAGCTCTGATGGGCTTTGGTGATGTCTTGGTTGACTGGTTTGCAATCTTTCTTAATGATCGTTCTCAGTATGTTCGTATTAACAACATTTTGTCGGTTGTAATAGGGGTAGCATCGGAGGTGCAGCAGGGCTCTCACTGTGCACCTTTATTGTTTAATTTATTTATAAATGATATTGGTAATACGATTTTCAATTAGAAATTTTTATTATTCGCTGACAATTTAAAGTTGTTTGGAGAGGTTTCGGAACCATCGGACTGCATGTTAATACAAAGTGATCTGGATAGACTGAGCGGTTGGTGCCAAGACAATGGACTTCAGTTGAACATTAATAAGTGTTTCTATATATCTTTTTCACGGAAAACAGTGCTTATAAGAAATATTTATTTATTGGGTGATCGAGCACTGATTGTTAAAAGTTCAATAAGGGATCTCGGCATGATTCTGGACTCCAAGCTTAACTTTCAAGAGCACTACAATATGATAACGCTACAAGTATGCTTGGTCTTGTGACGCGAAACGGCGGGGATTTGTCTATGAATGCTCTTAAGTTATTGTATTGCTCCCTCTTCAGATCCCTCTTGGAGTATGCCTCTGTGGTATGGTATCCATATCATCAGGTGCATACACCCGCTCTGGAGGGTATTCAGGGCAGGTTTTTGCGTGTTGTTGCGTGGCGTTTTAAAATTGTTGTTCATACCGCTGCACATAACCCATATTATTTTAATTATGGGCCTGGGTTGGATCGCCTTGCGATTCATATATTGGAGTCCAGGGGAGCGCAGTCTTCCATTTGCTTTTTCTATAAGTTGTTGGTGGGAAGTATTAATTTTGAACGTTTTCTAGATACAATTAACTTTTCGACCACACGTCAAACTAGAAATAATGATCTTTTCTACATTTCTACCAACAGCACAAATTACGCCATGCACAACCCTCTCACCCTATATATAGTATTTCTATAAATTGATATATTTTTTCGATTATGAAATTTCGACGCTTTTCTAAAGTCTTGTATATTTGAGATATTTGTGATATAGTAGATGCTACTGTACTTTGCAAGGGCAGATTTGGGGTTTGATCTTAACTCTCTAGGACCAGATCATTTGCAAAGCAATATTAGTGGGCAAATAGCTTGGAAAACTCATTACCTGCGCAATCAAACCAGTTATCGTTGTTTTTTCTTGTCCAATTCTGCCTTAAATTTTAGGCAAACCATTGAATTGACACCTAAGGTTTCACGAAGATATATACATACTTTAAAGAGCTTCACACTTTTCCAACTTAGTCTCTGGTAGTCTATTATCCTAACCGCTTTTAAACTTTGAAAAACAAAGTCAATCGATTCTAGCCCAGTAATCGAAGACTGTTAGGCGAATCTAACGTTTTCTTCAAAGAGCCAAATCCTAGCCCATGCCGTGATTATACAAGTATGATGAACAATAATCAAATGTTGGTTTAGGCATAGACACCGAGTGATGGTGAACTGGTATTTGTTAGTTGGTCATTTAACACCAATCTTCTGTCGGTTCCCGACAAGTTTTTCTTCAATTACAATCAGTGTATAAAAGCTATTCAATTGCATCTTAATATTTTCATCACGCAAATAAAATTGTAAATTAGCTTCTTTCGCCCTGCCAAACTTGTTTGGCACGAGCAGAATCACCTGCAGCCTGCAGGTATCCCTTTTTAACATATTCACGTGGGACAGTTAACTTTTGGAACGATGCAATAAAGTCTTGAGATTTCTCAGAAAATGTCTCAATTAACGGAATGAAGCGGTTCGATATTTTTCTTTTTTACCAAGTCTGCTTTATTCGCTGATATGTCACGTGAATAGAATACTAATCAATTTTATTAAACGAAGCTTCCTACTTCGTACATAAAGCAATTCAAATGTTGAAAAATCGACTTATGTAGAAAAGATGGAGCATTCTACGATATTTTTGATCAAATTGTTGCAAATTTGTTTGTCATAGCTTAAATGTTATATGTTTAGAAATGCGGAGAAAAATATAGAGCCAAAAGAACAGCACTGTAACATATGGAGAGCTTTTTATGGAAAAAGACAATTAATACATACTTGCTAGCTGATGGGGCCAGCAAAACTAGGCTTTAGAATAATGTAATACGTGTAGAAAAGCAAAGTATTACTGGGAGCAATTATCATCGACTAAAGTTTTAGAAGCTCTATGTATTTAAGGGCATAACGGGGTGGAAAGGAATGAGCAAATTATCTCACGAAATATAGAGCTAACTACTTACATTAAAGGAATAGCAAAGTAACGTATTCAACAAATGATTTCTGCGAAATGGGAAACGTTTGATGGATCAGAGCTTAGAACACTAAAAGCCAGAGTACCCTTAGTTGCATAACCTTACAGACTTCACCTCAGGGATTTCTTGGTCTGGAAATGTGACTGAGGCACCGCACCAGGGCGGCATAAATTTTGGGATGCCATTCGCAATATGTCCAAGCAAAATTCATTACACTGACTTTATAATAAAGAAATAGGTGATATATTTCTTATAAATCATATTTTGAAATTTGATTTGTATTTTTATACCATGGATATTGCCATATCAAAGTCGGATAAAAAAAATCCAACTAATGGCAGAACACAACTTTTATTTCAGGTTTTTATTAAATTGAGTTTTAAAACAGGACATCGGCTAATGAATCGGACATTCATGCTCCAGTTTTGCCCAATCATTAAAAGTAATTTAACCAGGAAGTGCCATTTTCCGCACGGTGCGGGAAAAATATTCTGGCACCATGCGTATGTTGTAAAATTAATAGGTATTTCTTTTATCGTGCATATCTCTTAAGTGATCGATATTCCACCTCTTTCCCTTATATGGAGAAAAAGTTCTAGCGTTTACTTAATTTTCTTCATTCGATAATGCTCGTTAGTTTAAATAATGCACTTGATTGTGTTTTCTGTTTTACATATTTTTTTACAGGTAGTAAAACATAAATTTTTACTTTTTGCCAAATTACGGGGTACGGTGCGCTTTAAATAGTTCTGCATCCCTGCTTTATTTCATGGGAGTTTCTTATGAATATCGCCGACTAAGGAGACAGCTAAATTTTTTGTGGCGATTTCACACTCTTGGAGTGCGAGGAAGAAAGGGAAGCCGCCATGCATCATCTTAAGTTTAGATAACTGAAGATTCTACTACTGGTACTAATGGAGGATTTATTAACTTTGGTGGCTACAAATAGTATATTAGCTCGAAAAAAGTAGTTTACAAAAACAAAATGGTTTTTCGTTTTTGAAAAAACCAAAACATAGAAAAATTCAAATTTATTTTTTTTCCGAAATTTTATACAAAAAAATCAGAAATGTTGCAAACAAAAATAGATTATCTTACAAAAAGCTAAATATAATCCTAAATGGGAAAGTCGAATGAACAGAACCCTAACAAAAAAGCAAAACATACTTACAAACTAATAAGAAAATAATTATAAAAACTATGATATACTCATTACTAAGGAAAACAGAACAACTTTATAAAAACAGAACACAAAGGTTAAGGTTATACAAAAATCCTTGAGTTAGATTCTTAAGACACAATTTCGTCATTAGTATTATCAAAGAAAACTATGATCATCTTCTTCGGAACCAGTAGAATCTTCATTAGGACTATTTGTATTTGGAACATATTTGCAAGTTAATTCCTCATCATCATCATCATAGTTGATGACTAAAGAAGTGATTCCTATTTGTCGGTAATAACGGTCGCAGTATATTGGAATAGTATCTTTATAGGTAAAAAAAAACACTTCATTTGCGAAAAAACACTGTTTATCGTTTTTCTCCAGAGGTCTTGAAAAAAACCCAAATATGGAAAAATTCAAACCTTATTGTCTTCCTAAATTCTAGCAAAGACAATTCACAGGGAATGTCTTTGATTCTAGGTATACATACAGAATGCAGCAAACAAAAATAGATTATACTACAAAAAGGGAACTAAACAGGAGCTTCTAAATAGGAAACTCGAACAGAACTCTGACAAAACACGCAAAACATACTTACAAAATAAACATACATACAAAACAAAAATAAAATAATATTTGACAAAATAAATTTGTTTAAGTAAGCTCATCACTAACAAAATCAGAACAACCGTAATATCATTTAAAAAATAAAACACAGAGATGATAATAGAAATTCTAAATTTAGATTCTTTAGAAACAATTTCTTCATCAGTATTATCAAAGAAAACTACGATCATCTATCTTCTTCAGAACCCGAGAATTCTTCATTAGGACTATTTGTATTTGATCATAGTCGATGTCTAAAGAAGTAGTTCTTATTTGTCGGTAAAGGTCGAAAAAAAAACAGTTTATTTGCGAAAAAAACCCTGTTTTTTTTCGTTTTTCTTGAGAGGTGTTGAAAAAAGCCAAAATATAGAAAAAATCAGACTTGATTGTCTTCCTAAATTCTAGGTATATAAGAACAAAAAGACTATACTAGAAAAAACTAAGTACGAATTTCTGAATTAGAAAGGCAAACAAAGAGATCTCTGACAACACATTCAAAGATACTTGCAAAATAAATTAGATAGTAACAACAAGAGACTATGATACTATTATACAAAACAAAAATAAAATAAATATTAGAAAAAATAAATTTGTATAAGTAAACTCATCACTAAGAAAAACAGAACAACTTTTATATCATTTAAAAAATAAAAGACAGACATTATAATAAAAATCCTGGATTTAGATAGACACAATTTCGTCCTCAGTATTATCAAAACTACGATCATCTTCCTCAGAACCGGAACAATCTTTATTAAGACTATTGGCCAATAAAAACAAGAAGCTATGATATTCTTATACTCATAACAAAAATACAATAATATTAGAAAAAGTACATCGGTATAAGTAAACTCATCACTAAGAAAAACGAAAATACTTTTATATCATTTAAAAAATAAAACAGAGATTTTAACAAAGATCCCAGATTCCTAAGACACAATTTTGTCCTCAGTATTATCAAAACTACGATCACCTTCCTCAGAATTAGAAGAATCTCTATTAAGACTATTTGTCAATAACAACAAGAAGCTATGATATTCTTATACATAGCAAAATAAAGAAAAAATAGAAAAAACAAAATTTGTATAAGTAAAGTCATTAAGAAAAACGAAACAAATTTTATATCATTTAAAAAATAAAATACAGAGATTATAAAAAAAATCTTAGATTTAAATTCCTAAGACACAATTTCGTCCTCAGTATTATCAAAACTACGATCACCTTTTCAGAACCAGAACACTCTTTATTAGGACTATTTGTCAATAACAACCAGAAGCTATGATATTCTTATACGTAACAAAAATAAAATAATATTAGAAAACAAATCTGTAGAAGTAAAATCATTAAGAACATGTTTTATATCATTTGAAAAATGAAGCACAGAGATTATAACAAAAATCCTAGATTTAAATTACTAAGACACAATTTCATCCTCAGTATTATCAAAACTACGATCATCTTCTTCAGAATCAGAAGAATCTACATTAGGAGCTTTTGTCAATAACGATACGAAACTATAATATTCTTATACAAAACAAAAATAACTCCGATCACTTTTTCAGAACCAGTAGACTCTTTATTAATACTATTTGTCAATAATATCAAGAAGCTATGATATTCTTATACATAACAAAAATAAAATAATATTAGAAAAAATAAATCTGTATAAGTAAAATCACTAAAAACAAGTTTTATATCATTTAAAAAATGAAGCACGGAGATTATAACAAAAATCCTAGATTTAGATTACTAAGACACAGTTTCATCCTCAGTATTAACAAAACTACGATCATCTTCTTCAGAATCAGAAGAATCTACATTAGGAGTTTTTGTTAATAACGATATGAAACTATAATATCCTTATACAAAACAAAAATAACTACGATCACATTTTCAGAACCAGAAGACTCTTTATTAAGATTATTTGTCAATAACAAGAAGAAGCTATGATATTCTTATACATAACAAAAATAAAATAATATTAGAAAAAACAAATCTGTATAAGTAAAATCACTAAAAACAAGTTTTATATCATTTAAAAAATTAAGCACAGAGATTATAACAAAAATCCTAGATTTAGATTACTAAGACACAATTTCATCCTCCAGTATTATCAAAACTACGATCATCTTCTTCAGAATGAGATGAATTTACATTAGGAGCTTTTGTCAATAACGATACGAAACTATAATATTCTTATACAAAACAAAAATAACTACGATCACTTTTTCAGAACCAGAATACTCTTTATTAATACTACTTATTTGTCAATAACAACAAGAAGCTATGATATTCTTATACATAACAAAAATAAAATAATATTAGAAAAAACAAATCTGTATA